>MU227649.1:9534461-9547835 GCA_018584345.1 Thuja plicata
CATTCATTTTGTGTTATATTATGAAAGGTGACGATCTTTCATATGTGTTGGGTTACTATTGCTAGGTGACGACTTACACAATAGCTTAACCTAGTGTCAGGTATGACTATGTATTATAGTCACTAGTTATGACACTGAATTTTTGGAGTTGTTAAATCCAGTTTTGAATTGGTCAGGGATTATAACAACATGTGAATCAAGATTAGACTACATTAAGTTGTTGTCCCGGAATGTGTCTGATATCTTGATTGTTATCGCTAAATCTAGTTCCAAATTGGTCGGGGAATGCATAACTCTTCTATCAGGATGAGTACATTATATTAATGTCCCGAGCTGTGTCGAATATCTTGATATGAAGTCATATTTAAAGTTATCATTTAATCTAGTTCTGAATTTAGTCGGGGATTATGATAACATGTGCCTCAAGTTTTGATCCGGATTGCGCCGGATATCTTGACACCATTAAGTTATCCTCTAATCCAATTCCGAATTCAATCGAGGGTTATGATACCAAGTAATTTAAGTTTTTATTCGGATTGCACCGAATATCTTGATACTTATGTTTATCACCAAAATCCAGTTCCGAATAAGTCGGGGATTGTGATAAATTTTCTTCATCAAGTTGAACTTATGTTCCGGACCATGCCGGAAATCCTGATCAATTATGTGAGTGAAATCCAGTTCCGAATTAAGTCGGGGATTTAAATAAGGCTCACATTTTGTGTTTATCAATCCACTCTCGCTAAGAGGGACTGTTAAAACAATAACATCGATTTGATTGATATAATCAAATAAGTTATATTGTTATTATCAATATTTTATATATATATATATATATATATATATATATATATAATATCATTATCATTATATAAATCGACAGCGGGCTAATTTATCGAGTGGCATTAATAAATGATAAGCGATTGACTTGGTCGATATTGGTAAGGTTATTGTTATGTAACTATCAAACGATAGTTAACCGTAACTCATGTTTTAATATATCTGCCCGATAATATATGACGTTGCACAATAAGGCATGTATACGTACAGACATGGCCCTACGTGGCTTCAACCACGTAGAGTCATGTCTCTACGTAGAGATGCCTATTGAATGATATTTAATGAATCAAGTGTTGAGAGGAAAGAAATCAATCATAACGGCATCGTCTTCTCCTCTGCAACACACGGCAATACATAATCAGTAATATATACATATATATTCTCTATAGGATGATCTTGATTTTACAATAGTTTAATCTCCAACATTATAGAAAACTCCCGAAACAACTTTCCTAACTATATCGAGTTGTTTTAACAACTCAATATAGACAAATATCTGTATCACCAATATAATAACCTATTAAACCAACTCTAACAAACCTAAGAAAGAATTAATATATGCATCTTATATATGATCCAATATTCCTAATAGGGAAGGGTCAGATTGAGGAATTGATAATCAAGGCCAAACTCTATCTCTTCTTCTTGCTCATTACCTTTCTCTTTTTCCACCTCTCTATCTTTAGGTGGGCCATCCCCACAAGTCTTCTCATCTTCTTTCCTCTTTTTAGGAGGTTCTTCACCATCTCCACCCCCTCGTGGTGCAGCTATTTACTGGGCAGGAGGTGGCTCTGTGCTTGATGAGGAGGTATTTTGGTTTGGGTTGCCTCTTCCTGCAACATTTTGTCTGCACCTTTGAGGTCTTAGCCTTTTCTTGGCAACACATACCTGAATCCTTTTTTTAGGACTACAACAGTTCTTGTCTGAAGCTCTTTTGGCTCATTGAGATTCCAATCAATGGGCACAATGGGCTGCCTCTGGATGTGGCTGACATAAAATCTTCATCATCCTCCATTTCAGAAATGTCCCAATTTAGCCTGAAAGTGATAATCTTTCTGAGTGCCATTCTCATCCAACTCCTTTTTTTGACTTCATAAACATCAACACAATCAACTTAATAATCTTGAAGAAGTGGAATGTGGTGGAAACCCGGCCTTAACTACAAGTTATTCTTGACAAATTTTTTATTATTAGTGAGAAGTTTGCTTTCATAAGTCTGGATTGTGTATTTGAGTACATCTCTCTCAATGTTGAAGGCATCAAACTGTGATTGGCATGAACGATATCCAAGACCAATTGCAGATTGGATACCTCTCTTCTTCCTCTTTGCACATCTTTCATTCACCTCAGCTACCTACTTGCAGATTTCAGTTAGAACAAATTTCTCCTCTACCTATTTTGGCAATTTAAAGGGAAAACCATCACAGTCCCCAACCCTGATCTAAGTAAACCTTTGAAATTGAATGAACTTGCTGCCATATTTAATAACTTTTTGGCCTCAGGAAAAATCCTTTGGCATAGGTCTCCTTGTAGTTCTCTGACCAAGCTCATGGTGAATTCATCATTCACCCTCCTGAACTTTTTATAGCTTTTTTCTAGCTGTAAGTCATATATCTGAACATTATCATGATATACTTCAACAGGCCGACGTCTTGGCCACTTCTTGTGCGAGCTAGGGTATGGAAAAGATACGAAGACATATAAAAGGATTTGTTTACGGGAAAGTTGAAAATCATGTACTGCAACCTGTCACTGATGATAGTTGGACAATCCAAGTATTGTTTTCCAACAATAATGATGTGAGCAAAAAAACATCCTTTCTTCAAAATCATGGGCATTCACATTGCACCTCAATCTATGCAGTAATAGCACCATATCTAAGATTTCTTCAATAAAGTGTGATTTATGCAGATTCTTGGGCAACTGGGGCTTGCCTTTCTTAGGCACGGCAACCATTCTCTAGCAATGATATTCCTACGATACCCTTTCTTTTCATTGAACTGCATTTGAGATGATGTGAAATCAAAATCTGCAAAGACCTCCCTCTCTGGTCAACAAAAGCAGCCACTGATAGTTGGTCTATCAAGTGTGATGAACAAATTATTATCATTTGTTCGGATCTCCCTAGTCTCAGTCTCATGGTGATTTATGCATTCTAGCACTAGGTCTGTGCATTGCACAATTACAGGGAAGGTAACTACCTCCAACAACCCACTTTCTACCATTCTTTGAGTGATAGGCGTCCTGTTTGCCCTATTCACACTTTCTCAAAATTCAGCTAAATTAATGTGCCCTAGTCAGGTATCGCCAATATCTTACAAAGATCTATTTAGGCTAGACAAGTGTTCGTACCCAAGGTACTTATACTTTATTTTGACATGAATTTTAGCTCAAACTCTTACCTTCAAAATCAGGGAAAAATTGGGTAGAGTGACAACAGGGGTACACAGTTTTCATGGTTGAACTTGCATTGAAAAATGCTCAGCCCGAGCGAAGAATGCAACTATAGGGGTGTAAGAACTATGAGCTTACCAATTTGTTGCTTTCAGAATGCTTTTCCTTTCAATCTTGTTTTTGTAATGGCCAAGTTTTGTGCTGCAATCCTTTGTTTGCCATTTCTTCAAAACCCTCAGGAAATTCTAATTCCAACACTTGCAGAATGAATTGTTTTGATTTAGTTTTTATTTTAATACTCTGGCTGGCTAGATGAGCTTCCCTTGCTCCAACTTTCAAAATAGCCTTTTGAACAAAGATGATCAGCCTTTTGATTGGTTGTCAAAACTGTGTCAGAGCTTGACAGAGGTTTCAAATTTTCTTTTCATCTCCACTTTGCCTTTCTTATTTTCTTTCTTTTTCTTTTCTACTCAATAGCTTTTGAAAACTTAAGGAAGAAAAGTGGTTGTGAGTTTGGCATCGGGTGGCGACAAGGTAATGAAAACCTAGTCAGACCCTGCAAATGGTTTTGAAACTCATAAACAAGTCTTTAGAATTTTGATAGTTGCCCTTTCTCTTTGGAGGCTGGAGTCTTTGAAGTTTTAAGTTGCAAGTCAGATCCTGACAAGGTTGTGAGAACCTTGTTGGCTTCCATATATGGTTTCGAAACCATTTGAATTCCCTGCGAAGATACCTTATTTTTCAAAAGATCACTTTTCCGAAGAACACAAGATTTCAAGAACCTGGGTGGCTACTGGAAGGGATTCAGAGCCCAAGGTTAAGCTCAACATTTTTGAAAAGGACTTGAACATTTATTAAAAAGAAAGGCTTTTGAGTGGACTGAAAGAGAGTAAAGGCTTAGTTGGGGACTATACAGGTGTTGAAAACCTTGTCAAGGCCCAACGATAGTTTCCAAACCACCCAAAAACCTAAGTGTTTAATGATTTGGTAAGACCTAGTGAAATTATAGAAACATGGGGAAACTCAAGAAGATCTCTATAACTTATATTTTTTTAATTTGATTTAGATCCTTCTTCCCCGTGTCCTGAAAACCCGTTCCCCCATCAAGAAACTACATGGAACATAGGATATTATAGTGTGGATTCATAGGGCTCCTTGCCCTTTGAAGTTTAAAAGCATTACAACATAAGCATCAAGATGTTGAGAAAGGTAACAATCAAAATGCTGACATGGAAGCCAATTGAAACATACTCCAACTACTAGTAAGAGCCTTTGAAATAGATTACCTGCATGCGCTTAACAATACACCACACACAAGAAAGACTAGAACAAAAGATGACAATGTGACAATGAAACATAATATTTAGATAAACCAAAAAATCCTAGCTTAAGCTTTCATATAGAGTGCTCCATATCAACGACCACCAGCAACTTCGACCAACCCGAAATGATAATGAGGATCTGACATTGCATGCCTTATATCTCTTGCTTTCTCAATCCAGATCTCATCCCCAGTAGCAGCCTTGCTCCTTTTGTATCTTTCCATTGATGGGAATTTGATGTTGTAACAAATCTATCACCTCCTATGAGATTTGTGTAAAGAGGGACCTCATAAGTGTGGTTGGTGTGATCGCTCCCCTCTTCAAGCTGTCCTCTATAATGATGGACATGCAAGTCCACTACAAATTTCCAATATCTTAAAAATAGGGTTGAGTACCCATATCACATTCCTCAACTCAACATTAGAATACTTAGATTTTCAGTGCTGCTTTGGTGTAGAATTGGAGCTTATGCCCTTTGCAGTTTGCACCCAAAGACTTAGCTTCTTGGCCCTCCTGCAATCCTTCATATAGGACCTTCATACTAGTAAATTGATTTTGCAAGATTATTTGTAGAAGCCAAAGGCATCAGGTGTCATTGAGTGAGAAAAAAGTTAAAACAAGAGTATTGATGAAATACTGGCAGATTGTTGCCTTGGAGCATCATTTCCCTATTGCCAAAACATGTTCTCCTAGAATACTTTTGATGAAACTGAGCACAAAAGGGTGTTGGCATGAAAATATGCATTGCAATCGTTTATGAGAGATTCTCTATTGTGACATTTGGCCACTGTGTCATATTAGATTCTATCATTTCTCTTTTCTTTCCATCATACCAAGATGAAACCTTGAGAACTAGCCAATGCAACTAACAGCACTCACTACCACCTTACCGTCTCACACCATCCATGACTGAGTACATATAGCATTTTCTCACCTCTTGCTACCATCACCAAACCACATGGCATTAATGAATAGTGCCTTAACTGTAACATCATACTTTTATGCCACATTGTGAAGTAATGAATAGCTCATATTGATTTAACTACTTACAGCCTTATTAATACCATGCCATTGTAACACCATTAGCAGAACATAATATTAGCTTAAGGAGACTTGAACAAAAGTTTTGATTCCGAGTTATGCCAAGAGTTATAGCCCTATTGGTACATATGTTTGCTAATGGATTTTGGTTTCTTCATAGGCTATATGATCTGCAATACAAGTTAGGTGTCTTTTTGCAATGAGAAAAGCTGATAGAGTCAAATATTTGCTTCAAACTTTTAGCTTTCTCTTCAAAATGATCTATTTTATCACTTGGACTACTCTCTTTCCTTATTACATTGATAACAATTAGGGAATCATCTTCCAGTTTCAATGAGTAATTGCCGCACCTAAAATTGCATACAACTCTTCTCATTCTGCTTCATTATTTGTGTGAATGCCTAGGAAGAGAGCTTCCATATTAAAGTAAATCTTGTGAATCCCTAATAGAAAAACCTCCCCCTGCTGCTCCAAGGTTACACATTTGCAGCTCTATTATCTTCTTTTTGTCTTTTCTTTGACTTCTATTATTGCCACATGGGTGCAAATTCTTGGAACCTCCATGCTTTAATCACCTCCACTTCATATGAGAAAAGTTCCATATTCATCTTTTCAAGAATAGCTTTGTGCGTATTCTTTGATTGCTGTATATATTTTGATCCAGCATCTATTGACATCCGATAACTTATCTTTGAATATTCTAGAGTTGTTCTCAGAGCAAACTATCCATAATTTGCTTGGTATAATTATATTCCGAAGCCCTTTTAAATGTTCTGTCCCCTTAGGCCAACTACATGAAAACATACTCATTGAGCTTGGGATAGCCCATTTTATTTCCACCAGATTCAGAGATCTATAACATATTTCTACTGAAAAAAAGTACTTACGAAGCAGATGCTCCACTGTTCTCCTCCTTTTAACATAAACAACAGCATAATTGGCCTTTAAAACCCCTATTTTGAAGGTTGTCATAAATTAAAATTCTGTTTAGCACCAGTAGGCATACACATGCATTATATTTGGGAGGCACAACTACACTGTATTAGATTTCTTGGCCAGTCCTCCAGCACTGTAGTATTAACCTGCTTTAGTTTACCGAAGAAATATCACAAATTCTGCCTTGTTGCCATCCAATATAGCTCTTCTTTGATTGTCTAGAAATGAGGCAACAATTATGGTGAAGAATTGAGAGATAATCTATTTTTCTGATCTCGTGGAATTGGAGAACTCACTATAGTCTTCCAAACGCACAATTTGCAATAATTGTTTTGAATCTTTGGTCAATAAACTTTTATTTTTGAATCTCATAGCCTTGGCAGAACCTTACAAGCATCCTCTAGATTGGGACAGGAGCTAGGGAGCTAACCGCCTCCACAAGTTCATCCAAACATTTGCTCAATGCCCATTGCCTAAGTTCTATGAAAGGTGATCCTGAATCAAGGAGAGATTTTTTTTTAATTAAGCTTCAAGTAGACGAACCCTTTGGGAGATGTGTCATATTTAAAAGACTGAAGATATTGGATTTTATATATATCTTATAAGTTTGCTCCATTGTGCATTAGGATCTTCAGCATTCTTTATACTATATTAGCTCTAAGAGCTATATTCTGCGCAGTTTAAGTCCTTTATTCCTGCATGCCCAAGTATCTTGGGTATGCATACTTCCTTCCTAATTTTAGCAGTTGTTTGTAACTGCTGTGTCTTTGTGGGATTAGAGAAACAGCTGTTTATTTATATGCTATTTTTTGAGTTAAATTAGGAGTCTTTTACTTAGTGAGGCCTTTGGGGCTACAAATAGGAGGGATTATTGTAAAAATGGGGGTAGTTAGACAGTTTAGAGATATATCTCCTCATATAAAGAGGAGATTATCGATGTTGCAGGTATTTACTTTCTGCAGTATATCATCTTATGTCTGCTGCCATTTTCCTGAAGGATATACGTATAGTTTGTGTTCTCTTAATTTTTCCATGCTACAGTTCTTCACTATCTACTGTACTTGTTTCTGTATATAGTACTGAGTTAAATTGCAGGAATGGGGATTGAGTTTGAAGAATTGCTTTATTTTCCCTTGGTATAAGACCGATCTTCTGCTGTGTTGAATCTATTCATTGTCTAGAGAAATAATTCCCTGGAACAGAGTATATTGCTTTAGAGAGCGGCTACAGAGAAAATTTCTGCATCAAAACTCAAATACGGATACCAATCCAATTACCATGTCTTTTCAGTTGAAAGGTGCATCTGCCCTTGGCACTCCGTACATCCTTCCCTTTCTGTCTCAAAATAACTCAGAAGTGGCCAAAAACATTAAAGCTCTACTAGCACAATTGAAAACTTGACATTAATCTAGGGAGAACAACCATGCTATACCTGATCTGCAAGAGAGTACGCTACAGCTTGACAGCTTCTCAAAGGGGCAGATGGCTAATAGCAGCCATCCAGTTGATAGTAATGAATTCCATAACATGAAAACTTAAAACTATTCCAATTTGTTGTTAAATGTTCCATATATAATCAGTATTTTTGAAGCACCTACTGAACAAGAAAATCAGAGTTCAGAAGCACAGGACGGAGTAGTGTTGGCCTTCAAGCAGAAGCGCACTGAATTGTCTCCTCATTTCATCATACTGGAAAACAACGACCCTACATCAAGCCAAGTTCCTAACAGCAGGTTCTCAATATCACAAGGACAGTGGAAAACTTAGGCAATTGTCATAGTCCATTCTTGCTTCTTTCTTTGCCTTTCATCTACGTCTTAGCGCTTTGGCTGGTTCTAACTTCTACCAATGTCTTCTTTCAACATCCGGTTCTTCTATATCACTCAAGGATATTAGCTTCTTAAATCTATAATTCCTCTGGGCTGGTTTTTTAACTATTATTTGATGGATATTAGTGGTTCTTTTTCTGTATGGCTGTTCCTCTTCTCCAAATTTTGCTTTTTAGCTGGTGTAAGTAAAGGTAATGATGTAATCCTATTAATATTGATACAATTTTTTACTTCTTTCAGAAATTATTGTGTGCTGGAGTTTGCATAATATTTTGATGTACACGCTGGCATGGAGTTCTTGTTTTGATTGTGCAGAGATGAATTTGGTGATCTCCCTTACAGGAATCCACCTAGGCAATAAAGCCCCTATTTTTAATGAGGGATAATCAACCAATAACTCACACTAGGCTTCCATAGATAGAAAGTATTTTTTGGATTCGAATTCAATGATATTAATTATTATTGTATCATATACTTTCTAATCTCTATTTATTTTGAATGCTCAAATTAATGGAGAACAATTTGAACATTCAATTAGCTTTCAAAACACTTTTGTTTTGATTAGATAAAGCGGGAGGGACCCAAACCTATGACAATCACAACCACTAAGGCAAAAGGGATAAGTGTCACTAGCAGTGAGATTGGTAAAAATAAACAGAGACAACAATGTTTTTGATTGAAGGAATAAGTGTTGGGAAACTAGGGGTCCCGACCCTATTCTAAAGGCATCTCTTTCCTAATAGGAGAAAGAGGAAGGGACGAAGTAAGTGAAAGGGAAATAGAGCACATAAATACGCAGAAGTTGCAATAGGCAAACAAATAATAATACAAATTTCTTATTTTTGTTTAATATATCGCACTTATATAGGAGTTTTATCTCCTACATTATAGGAAACTCTGAAAACATTTTTCCCAAACATATTGAGTTGTTTTAACATCTCAATACATTCGTACCACTAATACAATAACCTATATAACAAACTTTAACAGCTGTACCAAATTATTATTTTATGCATCGTACGATGCAATATTTCCTACACCCCCCATATTGCATCATTTTCCAAATGGGAATAGTGGGCCAACAATAATGGATCTACCAAACCTAACAAGAGAAGGCTAACATGAATATATATGATCAAAGCATTAATTTCCATCCAAGTGGTTTTGTAACACAGCTGTGATGTTGGCTCTCGCGGTGAATTTGCAATGCTCACAAAAGTTAAATGGTGTCTACTATTTCAAGTCAACAGATAGCCACAATAGCAATTGGTCTTTTGATATCTTGTTCCTGAACATTCACTTTTCCACCACCGTTGTGAAATATTATAACTTAATTATTCCTAGAGAAACTCATACAACTAGTGGCATGATTTCCTTTTGAATACATATCACCTTTCAAAAAGAGTTTCATTACACAGTACTTAGCATCCCAATAGAAATGCTTTGCCACAGATCTTGTATGAATTCCTAGTCAAACAGTAGCCGATCATTGCTCTTGTTCTAAATTCAAAACAAAATGTTAAAATTTATCAAATCTTATACGTCTCTATAGCATATGCGAGTAGCACAGCCCGCAGCAAACCTTTACTCTAAATCGATGCCACTCAGTACATGTATCGACTTGTGCGGTTTGATTCGTCAATTACTTTGTCTAGTCCCATAAGAATGTCCAACTTTTTTTGCAATGTCCTGTGCAGTAAAGAAACGATACAGAGTACAATAGACTTACAACAAAGGCTTGTGGTGTTGAACTCAATGGAAAAAATCTTCTTCGTATTCAATAGTGAATGCAATTATCCCTTGCCAAAGAATTCATTGTCATGGAGAAAAATATTTAGGGCTTATTCATTTAAACTGCAGAGGTTTCTACCTTACTTGCGTCAACTGGATATTGTCAACCACAACCAAGCTTTGGTAGACCAATATGCTATGATCAGCCTCACAGAGGTCAAAACGCCATAACAACACTTCGAAAAGACAAAGACAAACACTCAGGAATAATTATGCTCTGATACTATGAAAGGGTAATTAGATCACAAAAATGCACAGAAGCTGCAATAAGCAAACACAAAAGAATTTGAACTCATTTTTTTATTCGAATACATCACACTTATATAGGAGTTTAATCTCCTATAGGGAACTCTTAAAACAACTTTCCCAAATACATTGAGTTGTTTTAACAATTCACCACATTCGTACCACTAATACACTAACCTATATAACAAACTATAACAAACCTACCAAATTATTATTTTATGCATTTTATGATGCAATAATTCCAAGAGTAGGTCCTTCCCTCCTCTAAATAGTAAGACGTTCCCACCACTACAAGCAAACATTGAACGAAGGGAAAATGACATGAAGGCTAGGTAAAAGGGCAACATCAACCACATGAGAAGGGACAAGCAAAGCAAGAGCAAGCGATGTGACATATGGAGAGTGCAAAGCAAGAGGGGACTCAATAGGGACCTTGGAGCATGACAATGCCACAAAAGAAGTGAGACTCCTATTAGAGTCCTGAGAAAAATCAACTGCTAAAGTATCCTCGACAGTCAAGTGATCACTAATAGCATTCATCCACCAAGAAGTAGGATCTTTCCGACACGTAAGAGAACAAACAAAAGCTAAGTGACAAGTTGCAAAGCAATGGCATTGAAAAGGGAGACCCTCATAATAAATGGTTGAGTACAAGGCCTATTCCCAACCATCAAAACCCCATCCTTGTGAAGAGGCTTGGAGATATCAATATCTACCAAAATGCGAGTGAAAGTAATAAGCCACATGCAAAAATTGGAATCTTGAACCTTTAGAAAATGACCAATAGAGTTGCCAATAACATTGTAAAATGAATTCTTCCAAAATTGTTGGCAAATATTTTGAAGTCTAACCCACATTGGATGTATAGTGAGTGGTTTTGTAAGTGGGTTAAAGGAGGTTGATTAGGGTTTGATTGAGAGGGAGTACTCTTCTCGCAACCAAAGACAACCCAACAAGTTGCTATCCTCATACGAGGGAAAATAAGCTATAAAGAACCCTTTTTTGCAAGGGAAAAAAACAATCTTACGGGCCACAAGGGGCAACCAAGAGCTCAAATGCTAGTTGTGTAGGTTGGGGAGAGAAGGCCAAAGGTTTGAGAAATGACAAACCAAACCTCTATGCTAGAAAAAATCTTTATTATCAACCACATCCTCACCACAAACCACCCCTAAGGCTAGTTTGGCACAAGGAATGAGATGAGACACTTGTAGCAAGAAAATAGGAACATAAGTATCTGCCTTAGCAAAACTACGATGCTCAAAATGATTAGCACTAACCCGAGTGACAAAACATCCCAAGTAGAGGGCACAACTCTAGGTGACCTATAAGATCTGACGCTAACAAAAACCACTAGACTAACAAAGGTAGCAAAATCCCCTAAATTGTCGAAAACAAGGGACACATTCACTAGAAGGGGTGAACTAGCAAAAGACCCGCCAGTAGGCACATGCATAGGAGCTGATGTTAAACCTAAACCAACGCGAATAGGGGCTAGCACCAAAAAAGACGCATTTGAATTTTTCTCACGCAGGATAGAGTGAGGAGGAAGGAGGGCCATAAGAGTGATCAAAGATTTCCAAGACAATTTTGTTAATTAATTAGGGAAATAAATCATTATATTTTCCAAAAGGATTTTCTAATAGTAATATAATTTTTTTTTTTGATCGGTAAAAGGCCTAGGCCAAATAATTTGATTAATATAAGTAATGAAATGTACAACCTTGTTCAGTGCGGGCGCTGGTAGGAAAGAACGGGGTCAAGAAAACCTTCAACCTTGCCCGGGACCTAGGTCAAAAAGATACATAATTAAACTTAAGGAGACATTCCCCCTTATTACATTTCACAAACAAATGTTTGCATAAACATAGAGTATACCCTCATGTACAATGTTTTCTTTCCTCTTTAAGGGATATATTTGTAGACATAAATACATTGTTTTTCTTCTTATATACAATTATTAAGATAGAAGCGTGTGCTCTCCATGTTCTTCAGGCTGAATGTATGGAGGATGATTTTTCCCTTTTGCAATTCTTGTTTGTAATTGTTGCCTATATCAACTCAACCCTTCAGCTAAGATCGTTGTTAGTATATTCATTACTATTGATCCTTAATGGAATGATAAATACACAGTCCTAGTCTATAACAACAAACAATTCAATTAATCATCGAAATAAGGGAGAGATAAGCTTTCATCGTTGCCTTTTCAAGATTAACTAAAGTTTACTTTCTATAATTAGTTAAGGAGTGATTTTAATACTTTGTTCATACCTGTTGTAGATACTAAGAAAGAGAGAGGAAGCTTTCATTATGACAAACGTAGAATAAACATGGTAAAGCATATATTCTAGCCTTGGCGTCATCAGTTATTATTCTATCACATCACAAAATCTTACCGGGAGATATATCAAAGGGCTGAAAAAGCATATTTCCACTTGTGTCGAGATTTGGACTTGAGTGAATTTGTGTATTAATTCTTACCTTGCAATGATCCAAGGGCTAACTATATGTTCCTTAGGATTGTTATTATCAAAAAAGCAATGTCTAATGAGAGGATAATAATTCTTAAGTGTTTATCTTGATTGAACTAATGCTTGTTGTAACCAAATTTGTATATTAGCATATTATAATATTAGAAGAATGTTAGAACTTGGAGTATTGGGATTTTAGGATAGATATGATTAAAAAATTTCTATTTAAGTTTAAATAAGATTTATAACACTGAAAATATTTAAACATGTTAATATATGTGTGTGTGTGTGTGTGTGTGTGTGTATAAAAGATATTATTTATGTATTCAGGTTAGATTGTCATGTTTTGAAATTTCACTAATGTTTATCACAGATGTCTCTTATGCATTCCTGCTTATTGAATTTTGGCTTTGCTCTGTTTATATAAATGTATTATTTTTAATATTCTGTATTTATTTTGAGACAGAGTATTTGAATTAAGATTATTTGTCATTATATATATATATA
>MU227649.1:9570390-9597317 GCA_018584345.1 Thuja plicata
CTGAGGGCCTCCATTTCACACCTTTGCACTCCATGACTAGAGAGCTATGGATCGATATTTGAGGCCTCATTCTTGAGCAACCTTGGATGGAATGATTCATAGAAGTGTGTCAATATTTTAGCACACAAATATGACATCATCTTTCTTCTATGGATCTTTGTCTGAGTCATAGTTAGTGATGTCTTGGATGATATCATCCATGACTGTGTCTACATTTATAGGCTCATTGTCACTTTCAGTATTGTCCAGAGCAATGTGCTGAGGACTTGAATTGTCTAACTCCTCCTCTTTGTGAGGTGTGTTGGTGAGAAGTAATTGTTTCTCACCACTTGTTGACTCTGTCGGTAGATCCAGGAGTTGTCTCCATTTAGTTTCTGTCATTGAATCTAGTTCGATAAACTTGTTCTATAGTACTTTGTATGCCCTTATTTTGACTACAAATTTACTTGAGTGTTTCTTTAGAACTTATTTTATTTCTTAAACTTTGGATTTAGGAGGCATCACTCTCACAAGTACCCTTTCTCTTGCTTCTCTCTCTATTTGCAGGGCATATGACCATTGTTGGTATACTTTTTTACCTAGCTCGTTAGGTATTTGATTTGCAAATTCTGCAGGTGCATACTTGTTTTTGATCATTGAATTTATGACTTCCTCTTGTATTTTATTTTGATCTTTTGGGTTTAGTGTATCCCATTGTTTGATCTTCTTATCAGTCACTGTACCATCTGTAGCGATGGATTTGGCAGCTTCATCAGCTATTTGATTTCTGAAGTTCTTCTTCACTGCATCAGGCTCATCATCTTTAGTGTCATCCAAGTCACCCTTTGTCCTAACCAACCTTTTCCTCTTCTTTGGTGGTGTGGTCTTGATAGTTTGTTGTCTAGCTCTTTTAGCTGGCTGCTTCCTCATATAGGTCCTTACTTGACCTTTCTTAAGCGGTGTGGTATCGGTTGCAGTAGTTTGACTCCTTGTTCTTTGCTTCTTTGTAGGAGGTGGGGATGGAGGTGTATCAGATTCAGTCACCTCTGTATCTAATTTCTTTTATTTTTGTTCTTCGGTAATGGTTCCCTATTCATCAGTTTCCTCTTGTTGATCCCGTTCTTCCTCTGTAACCGATATAATCTTCTTGAGATTCTTAATTATTTTATCCTTTTTGTTTACAGTCTTCTTGACTTCTAGGCCTTGTTTTATCTTAGATTTGGCTTATTCATATGTCCCAAACCTTGGTTGTTTCTTATCAATGGGCTCATTAATTAGTGCCTCAATTGAACTTGTAGCTTGATCAATATTGATCTCATAGTCTAATGTTGCTAACCAAGCTGTTCTTGGTACAACCGGTTTGATATGTGTTTAATCTATGTCTGACATGAAACATATCTCTTCTTTATGTTTTTCAACTAGCTATTCAGGAATCCTAGTTCTTTCCATCATCTTTTCCTTGAACTCAAGGAAGTATGTAGATATCACAGACTCAAGATTGTCTCCTAGTGACTTAATTAGTTCACTAATCTATTGGGTTACCGGTTTGGTAGAGTCCCATATAACTCTTCCTACTGAAGGAAAATATTCTTGAAAATAGAAAAATATACACATGATAAGTGATCCAAAATTACATGTGTTGGTCTTTGGAGACCTGATTTTGATCATGTTCTCATCAATTTGTTTTAATAGGATCTCACACAAATCCATCTGAATTCCTTTTGTTACTATCTTGTTAGTTGTGCTTAATGTTGTTGTAGAAATGATGTTCAGTCTGCTAGCCTGAAATATTTTATACCCAATAACACATGCACCAAATTTTAGCTCTTCGTCAGTGATTGTGTTCACTTTGAGACCTCTGTTGTCTCCTTCTGCTTTGGTTAGTTTTTCAACTTGTTTCATGGATGGATGCTTGTGTGCCCTAGGCTTGTTGGTTATCGAATAACCAATGATAGCATGAAGAACATCCTTGGTTATTTTCTTGGGTTGGTCTAGCCATAGCTTGTTGTCATGCATTCTGCTCAAGACTAACCTTATCCATTCTGTTTTGAATTCCCTCAGGAAATGTAGGGAATTAGTTAACCCTTTGACCTCCAAGTGTTTATGCTCTTCCTTTATGTTTCCTTCAGTATCACACATCTTCTTAAAAGCTTCATCCATTTCAAGATCACCTATTTATGTGATCTTGCAGTGAATATAAGACCTAAAGTCTTCTATGAGCAAAACCCTAGGTGGAATTTTTTGAAAATGCGTCGGCTTCATCGGGCTTCGATGCAATTTCTTGAAAGATTTTATACTTCGGTTCTACACATGTACTATTCTTGATCATTTTCATCATATTCCTCTTATCATTCTTCATCTTAGTGGTTCTTGAGGTGGTTTCCATTGTATTTCTAGTTTTTTGGGTTTTCTCAAAATTAGGGCTTTCTTAATAAAACAATGACAAAGATCTTTTGGTGCCTTTGGTACTTACTTAAATTCACAATAGTGATGAAAGATCTATTTGTTTTGTGCTGAATCAGTCTATGGAAACTTCTTCTTTCTGCTCTTTAATCACTTGTTTTTTGCTCTGCTTTCTGTTCAAATCGCGGGTAAAAAATGAAGTTGTCCCGTCGACTATTTATAGACTTTTTGACTTAAGTCTTTGCAATAAATGCTCAACGACTCATCAAGATATGAAGATGGGTTTTTCGGGAGGATATTTCAAATCATCATCGGTGAAGACATGATGCTTTGGGTAGTTGTTAACCATTTTTATTTTACCGACGGATATCGGTATTCTGTCATGACAACTTCTGAACTTTGCTTTCTTACCGACGGGCGTCGGGTTACATTGGCAATTTGGCATTTTTACTAGTTGACCAACAATTTATGGTAAGTGTAAACAACTCAGTATTATGTTCACCGATGATTTTCGGTAAGTGTTTACCGTCGGTGTTGATTTCTCAGAGTTGTAACAAGTAACATAATATGCATCTTTATTTATGCAGTTTTTGACTATCTATCAATTTTTATAATGGAACTGATGCAAAATATAACTTGGTATAGTGCAGTTTTATACTTACTTGTTCAGCTCAAGTGGGGTTGGTGGTGTCACCAGATCCATTGGATGGGGTGTCACCATTTGCATTGCTTGGTCCAGCTTCATCATTGCTTGAAGCTTTTACCCACATTTTGTCTCTTGCCCTCCGAATATCTTCAATGGTGTTTCCATTGGGATATGTGCTGTTTCTATCAATCGGTCCTTGCAATCTTTCTTGACATGACCAACTTTATGATAGTGAAAGCATGCCATTCCAGGGTTTGACTAGCCTCTAGACCTTTTGGTCCATGCTCTCATGCAATTTACAAAAATGTGACCATATCTACCACATGTTATACAGTTTGTCCAAGTGTTGTAATCCCATACATATTGATTACTGATTCTCTTTGGTTGATAAAGAAATTTTTTACCTTTTGGCTTTTATGCTTGCTTTTTCTTTTTTCAGCATTCTTCAGATGTGTGCCCATTCATCTTGCATGTAGGACAATATTTGTCCATGTAGGTTTGCTTCTTTGGTTGTTCTATCTTGCTCTGGCATTCATGAGCCTTATGTCCTTTCTTGTTACATTTATAACAGAATCCTATGAATGAAGATGTAGGTGTAGATTTAGGAATACCTTTTATTTTACTTCTGCATATATTTGATGTGTGCCCTTTCTTTCCACAGTGCTTGCATGTCAGCTTTCTTGGTCTTGGATTTTCATAGACTTTCTTTGGGTTTGATGATTCTCCATTTTTGGTAAAGCCTATACCATTTTTGTTGTTGACTCTTCATTGTCCTTCAAGGAATTCATCCATTCTTTTATTGATTTCTTCAGCCTTTCTGATAATCTCATTACGTTGTTGCTGAATTCTAACCTCATGCTTTAGCTTTTCATTTTCTTCTCTTAGTTCACCGATGATCTGTATTCTTTCAATGAGTTCTACATTTATTCTGTTTGCTTCTTGACTCATAAGGATAATCTGATTTGTGAGATCATGGTGATGCTCAACATGTCTTTGAATTTCCATTTCCTTTTCTTGTAGTTTCTTTGAAATTTTCCTTCTATCATCAATAGAAAGTGTTCTTTCTGTTTCAGCTTGTCTGGCAGAACTCATCACATCAATCATTCTTACCATCTGGGTCTCTTGACCAATTTGCAACATATTTATTTGCTATGTAAGATGTTGATTGATCTCCTTTAGATTTTTGATGTTCTCTTCTGATGTATCTAATGTATTACTTGCATTTGATCCTGAAGATTCAAAGAAATCTGGAATCTCTTCTTCTTGATAGTCTTTTTCATTGTTTCGGGTAGCCATACCTTTTCTCTCATCCAACAGCTCTCTCATCTTGAGTCTAGCTTCTTTATATTTTTCATAGAACATCTGTACCTCAAGATTTTTGTTCTCAATATTCTTATCAAGTTTGTACTTCTCCATTGTATGATCTTTGCTCTTACTCCTTTAAGCTTTCCAAGAAGAGACTTAGCTCTGATACCAATTGTTGGAATTAATGGTAAGTAGTACTGAGAGGGGAGGGGTGAATCAGTACCTCTAAAACTTTTAACACCTTTCATAATTCATCATTAGTAATCATTCAATTATGTATTACCAACCATTACTATTATTCTTTCTTATGCATGTATTGTTTGTTCACAATCTTTAATAGTTTTCAATAGTCATAGAAACATTCATGAAAATGTTAAACACATAACACAAGATATGGTATCATAGAAAACTTATGTTAGGAAGTAAAAACTGCGGTGGGGATGGCACCCACAAAACTTCACTATCTGCAGAATGGAAGGGAGTCGGTTAAGGCTTACAATTTGATCACTTCTGATGATCTACCCAGTTAGGAGTATTAAGGTGGAGACCTATTAAGATCTACTCTGTTAAGAGCTTTAGCAACACTAATTTAAGTGTGCACTCAGTTATGAGATTTACAATAGGATGGTTAAGCCCACCTTTCTTGAAAGATTTCATTAGTGTACTACACTTGTTAGAATGAGTACAAATGTTGACCTGAGTGTATGCAATCTACTATTTTTGATTTACAGATCCATTAAATCTCTTACAATAATAATATCACCTTAAGTGATTGATGAATACTTTTTCTCTGCTTGTTGGTAGCCTTTGTTCTGTTCTTGAAAACTGATTTGATTTTGTTTGTGTCCTTTTGTATGAATTCTCTGTCTGGTCTCTAGTTTCTCTCCGTGGCTACTATCTTCATTGATCAACTACTATTCTCAATGGATTGAGCACCTATTTATACAAGTATTTGACCTATCTTGGAATTCATGCATTACAATGTTAACTCTTGGATCCAAGATTTACAACTTGACCTTGATCTTTAGTTTGCATGTTTTAAAATAGTAAAACTAATTAAAACAATACTAAATACATTTCTTCCTCTGCACATAATAGATTTAAAAGCAAATCAAGAAGCTATAAATACAACTTCTGTGATTTATCTGACGTAGAAAGTCAGATCCAATTTTTGCAGCATGTAACTGACTGTCGATTGTTGGTCGTCGGTTTGAACTTGAAGTCTATCGGCGTTCCTTGATTGAATTTTTCATCAGGTTCCCTGTATCTATTAGGTTCCTCTCTTTGTTGTTCCTTCAGGTAGCACTGTTGTTACTCGTTGGGTTTCTTTTACCTTTTGGTCATCGGATAACACTTAACAATGTTTGTCAGGTAACGTTGGCGTTAGATAGTGTTATGCCCTGTTTGTCGATGTAGAGTAAACCGATGGTGCAGATCATGTTTTTCTCTAAGTATACTAATGGAAAAATATAATGCCTTCACTTATAAGACAAGAACTAATAGACAACCTACAAGTTCATTTGTTCCTCCTTCTCTTCCCGCTTCTCAATCATGTTTCCTTTTGCACCTCATCTCCCTCAAAATCTTGGAAAGGAGTATTATTTAGTAGAACAACTTCGTGCTACTCCTACCAAGATATCCCTTTGGGAGCTTCTTTAAACTTCACCTACTTACCATGAAGCGTTACAACAAGCCTTGAGAAATGTGACTGTCCCACCTCCTAGAAAAGACACTATAAATATCATCTTGGAATGCATGAATGTGACCAATAATAAAGCTCAAATTGTGTTTTCTCAAGATGATTTTCCTCCTAAGGAAATTCAAGATCAACATGATTCTTTTATGGTAGTTGTCCTTATCAATGACAATCTTATCTTAAGAACTCTAATTAATAATGGCTTGGGTCTTAATGTTTGTAGCATTTACTTGTTACGCAAGATAAATGCAAATGTTTCTTTAATCAAACCTAATTCTATTACTATCCATGGCTTTGACAATGTTTCTAAACAAACCTTGGGTATTTTCACTTTTCCCATTAAGGTAGGTCCTGTTACTTTACCCATACCTATTCATTTCATGCTCAGTGCTCTTAATTATAACCTTCTATTAGGATGAACTTGACTACATGTCATGCACGATGTTCCTTCAATACTTCATCGCAAAGTGAAATTAATAAATAAAAATGAAATGTATACCTTTTTTGTTGATGATAAAATCCAACATTTCTTACAAATTGAATCTCCTCCTTATATTCCTACACCATTTAAGAAAAATATATCTTCTTCTAAACATACTTCTTCTCCTACAAGTTACCTTTTAGATGATGATTGGGGGGTTTAGACTTTACACCATCTTTTGCAAGTGAATACAAAGTTCCTAATTTCAACACAGGACCCTTGAAAGGGCCTAGTGTTTCATTTGTCCAACCTGATTCTTGCAATAATTCAACTCATAATCTCAAACATGGTTTAAGATGTATGCAATAAATCTTTGAGACTCGTGATAAATCTATGGAAGCATTTGGTTTTAAATCTCCTTCTTTCTCCACATCCCCTACATTATCATCTAATATGGATCAAGAAATTTTTTTTCCTTACCTTCTTCGTGGTAAGTTTATTAACCAACCTAAATGAAAAAAGAAACATGGTCAAAATATTCTGAATCTCCCTTTTTATATCATGACCACTCTTCTAATGAATGTCAAACTTTTCATTACAAAAATCAAAAAATCATTGATTATGATCTAATTAACATAACATCTCGCAATGAATTAATTTTCAATTCTAATTTATTTAAATAACATTTAAGTCCCTATTATGTTGCTTTACACTATGTCATGTTATTAGTCTATCCTTTGGAGGCTCATTTTCATGCATGGTGGTACAAGTTGCGAGCAAGATTATTGACCCCACAGTTGGGGGGAAAGGGTATTATTTTCAATCTCTCTCATCCTTCTCTTAAGGATCCACTTTTATGTTGGTTAAGTCACATTTGTTTATCTTGTGATATCCAATCTTACATGGAATTGTTTGTTTACATTACGAATTATCTCTTATACAAGAGATATGAATCCTTGATCATAACCTTTTCATTCTTCACAATTGGGTATCCATGGTAAAAAAATCCCTTACCTTGGGGGCTAAAAGTGTATCATCCTTCCTCAAGAATCCCCTTTACCTAGCAATGGGGAAGGTGTAAATTCTTCCCTTCTTGTTCTACCTTTTCTCTTCTCAAATCCTTCAAAAGGATCCTTTTTTACACTTCTTGCATCATATCTATTTGCATTCATCCCTTCCTTGACCTCATAAGGTATGTGATATCTTTGGCTGGGACTGGGTGTTGCTTTTGGAATACCTCCTTTGTGATAAAAGGTTCTTTATCCTTGTTTATTTTCTCCTTAAGATGTCAAAATAGTCATCTTTTTCCATCTTAAGGGGGGGAATATATGGCATTCCTATTGCAAATATTTTTTTTACTTTAAGCATTTCAGTTAGAGTATACTAGCATAATACAACTTGCTAGGGCGAGATCACTCTCCTTTATACATTTTTAGCAAATTTTCTTGGATACAATGATTTTCTTGGCTATCCTTAGGTTTGGTTGAACTAGAATAACACAACTTGATAGCCATTTTGACCTTTGACCTCTCCTTCGCATACATTTTCAAGATTGGATGACTAAAATAATACAAATTGCTAGACCATTTTACCTATCGTTTTCATTGGTTGACTAACACAACTTGCTAGACTATTCAACCTCTCATTTACATAAATTTTTATGAGTTTCTAGCATGCACTGGACCATCAACTCCCTCTTTATATTATCTTTGATGGGTGAAACTAGCGTACCATAATTTGCTAGACCATTTCCCTCTTATCTCTCTTTCTTCTCTCTCTAATGGATCACCTAACGCAACATAACTGGCTACCCTCTTTCATTTATGATTATCTTATTCTCTCCATGATTCCATAGCATAACACACTTTTCTATTTGAGTCAATCATCGAGTCTTATATTATCTTTGATGTGTGCTCTTTCTCTTTTTAGGTGACCACTTGTGCTTTTGCAATAGCTTTCTAAGCATGATTCTAGTGGTTGAGACATTTTCTTTACTGATGTCTCTTCAACTAGTTGAATTTGAATCTTAGTAAGCTTTAGGATTTTTATTTTTTTTATGTATCCTTGCATAAGGATGTACAAGTTAATATCCTTGGTTTAGGGGATTGTGTCTTTGAACTTTGAGATATCCCATCTCTTTGCAATTTTCCCATGATCTTCATCTTTCTCTATTTCTTCTACTTTACTATGAGCATGATATGGACTCATCCTCCCACTAAATTGGGGGCTAAATGTATTGTCCTAAAAAATAAGTACCCTTGATTAGGTTCTCATTTTAGCCCCATTTTAGTATGTATGGGTTCCCACATTGATTCCACGCTCTCCTAACACTTATTGGACCTATAAATTAACATTATGGGTCCTATATTGGTTCAATTTATTCAAAAATTGAGGTTAGCCCTTATTTCTAAGCGCGCTTCTCTCTTTTTCCTCCAAACAAATAATTCATTTCATCTCCTAGGACCTATCATACCATTTATGGCCTTTGCATGCTCTCGTGACCTTGGAATGGGTTGTTCACATAAATATTGCATCTACTGACTTTCCAAGACCCACAATTTGAAATTTGGCTCATTTTCCAAAGAACATGATGCTATTGGCAGCCTTTCCCTTGGGAATTTGTCCCAGATTTAGCCTAGGAGTCTGTGCCAAGGTTCTGGTCAAAAAATTGGACCCGTGGTTGGCCTTCTTAATTTTAACCCTCCCCCNTTGGCCTTCTTAATTTTAACCCCCCCCCCCCCCCAAAAAAAAAAAAATGATGGATTAAGTATATAAACCCCCTTATCTCTCCTTATTTTTGTATCCATTATCAAGTGCAAGAATTCACTATCAAGTTTTCAAGCATTTATGATCAATCAAGCAATTGGAGTTTAAAATCTCCTCTACAATTGAGCATCCAAGTCTTCAATCCTTCAAACCATTCTTCATTCTTCTTCATCAAGCATTGTTGGCAAACTACAATATCCATCATTCAAGGCATTAATTTCATGATTTCCTTTTGGATCAGGCTATTGCATCAACATTTGTGATCTTATCCAAAGAAGCTTCGCACCATCGAGGTATAAGGTGATTTACAATTCAGATCTGATTCTATTTCATCTTTCCTTATGCAATTCTCTTTCATTTTAAAGGTTTATTGTTAAACAAGGGCTTGACTAATTTTAACCCCTTTAGCCAACCTTCTTCCCCATTTTTTTGTGTGCAGAAACAGGTTAAAAAGCCACTAGATGAGATTAAAAAAGATTGGACACGGTTAGAGAGAGCCTGAAAAATTAAGATAAAATCACTGGGTACAAGATGCCATTGGCAGCCTATATCTAGGTATAGGGAGAGTTTCATCGTCTACCCTACATTTTCAGCTCAAATTTGGATGAGAATCAAGTTATAATCTTCAGGTCCCAAATTTGTAGTTATAGGTCATTATGAGATTCTGACAGTTGGGAATTTGGATTTGAAAACTCACTTCTCCTATTTCATTTCCAAGTGCATTCCAATTCTTTTACATCGCCTTTTATATCAATTTATCAGTTGGATTAGATTAAATTTGTCCTTATTTAGTCTCTTTCATATCAATATCATTCCTCTCTTTCTCAATTCTAAGCGGCAAAGGAATAAAAACCCTTCAAACATTGACATTGCATTGACATCTTTCTTACCAAGTGGTGTCAATCATATTTGTCTTGAGGTGGCTTTGTATTCCAATGTTCCATATGAATTGGGGAAAACAATCCTTTTATGTGATCCCATTTTCATATTGTACATGTACATATGAGGTATTTCTTATAAAGAAAAGTTTGAGGGATAAGATTAGACAAGATTTTGACATGTATATTAATCCTATATTATGTGACAACTAACTTGATAATTATTAAATCTGCTAGAACAAGAAGTAAATTGCAAAAGATAAGATAATGTTTAACTGAAAACTGAAAAGTAGAAAGATTTCCTAGGACATAAGTTAAGTTAAGCATGTGAATATGACCTATTAGTAAAATACTTAGGTAAAGTACCTTATTCATACCAACAAAATTAATCCAATAGTGAGCTATAATTATAGCAATTATTAGTGAACTATAATTATAGCAATTATTGGGCTATACTAGTGGTTTTAATAATGTTGTCCAGCCTTAACCACATTTGTATAAAAATTTTAATAATTGGATGCATATAAAATAGACATTTAATTTGCTTTTATTTTTTGTTCATATGCTCCCATGATACAACATAATGGATTGTGGCCTTACATGCCTTCATAGGTATTCTTTATTTAAACAATCATGATGATCTTCCATTTTTAAATGCTAATATGGCTCTGCATTGAAGATGCCAAGTCTCAAATTCAAAATTTATTCAAGACAAATTATGAAGGGGTGGGTGTGGCCATCTTGAAAATCATTGGAAACTCTTTGGTTTGTGTGGGACATCCAAAATAGCCATATTTATAATGTTTTCTTCTCCAATGTCATATTGTTATGGGGAAAAATTGGTTGGGGCCCAGTTCTCTCTTGCACTCTCTTGTAGATGGATTTGTTGGAGAGTGTTAATCAAATATTTCTTTGGTGGACATCCTTTCAAATGAAAACCTCATTTTTGGGTATTCTATGCCAATGACATTAAATAGAATACCATTTTCATAGAAGCATTCAAACTATTCAAGGAAAGTTTGGAGTAAAAGAATATTGAGACTTTCAACTTCTTTGTAATCATGTACGTGATCTATTCTCCCTTAAACATATTGTTTGAGTCATTAAGATCTTCAAAGGAATTTTCTTATTGATGTCTTTTAGAACTCTAATGTATTGATGTTTCAAATCTTTTGAGAAATTATGTACTTTCTATGATGTTAATACAAATGGAACTACCTCTATCATAGTAGTTACAAATAATAAAAAATAGACATACACGATTTAAATCAAGACAATTAGTAACTATGAGAATTTAATAATGTTTCTATGTTTATAAAGCTAGAATATTTATATAGAATATGAAATATTATATCTTATGCATGGACAAAATATGAGATTGTTAGTATACTTTACAAATAAATTTATAAATAAAAAAGTTATGATAGATATATTTTAAATAAGATTAGTAATAAATATATTTTTTGGGTTAGTAATTTTTTTTTTACTTGAGCTATGAACCAATGGAATCACATTGGGGGACCCCATCCTCGTGTTGATGCTGACAGTTGCAGACACATTAACGCCTCCTAGAATTATTTCTTGTCGTTATCTTGTCATGGATGATTGAGCACCTCCTTATCTCTCCATCACTTAGAATGTCATCCTTATATCTCCCTAGGTACATATTTATCTCTCCAAGGAGAGTGTGTCCCCTTATTCCTCCAATATACCTTATATCTCCAATGCTCGAGCGCCCTTATCACTCCACTACAACTGTCACCTCTTCTTGTGCATCAAGACTCCCTATCTCTCCAACCAATCGTCATATCTCCCTACAAAAATTCTCTCTTATCCCTCCAATCACACCTTATGTCTCCCTACAACAACACCCCTTATACCTCCTTCTTACCATCCAACTCAGCAAGTAGTCTAACTCAAAAGGTATCGACTCATGCACTCGGACCATTCGACGAACATTCCTTTTTTTGCTCATGTGCATCTTAAAATGGTGAGAAAGATTTATTTCACCATTGGTCTCCTTGGTTGTTCAATGTAGAGGTGGTTCATGACATGACTTAACCACCTCATGTGCCTTGTATGTGTCTAGTGGTTGTATCATGCATTAACAGATCGATCTTTTCGTGCAGTGGAAATTGTTATTTTAAACAAGTGGTATCAGAGCTTGGTCATGAGTTTGAACCACATGCTTGCCCTGGTGAGATTTTTACAATGGTGAGAAAGATTGATTGCACCCTTGGTCTCCTTGGTTGTTCAGTGCAACATTGGTTCATGACATGGCTTAACCACCTCATGTGTCTTCTATATGTCTAGTGGTTGCATCGAGCATTAATAGGTCGATCTTTTGGTGCAATGACAACTGCTATTTGTAATAGCACATGCATGAGACCTGTAGATACCAACATACGAATCAAATACATGACCCCATATCAACACAGGTTTGCAACTTACCATTGCACTATGAGGTGAAGCCCTAAATAATAACTATTTTAGATTAGTGGTAAGTTTTAGTTAAGGTAAACTACAAAGTATTATTTGCAACAACAAAAAATATTTGCTAGTAGAGAATGAAAATATGGAACACTAATCCCCTTAGTTAACTTTTCACATAATTATATTAGGTTACGATTTCTTACAAGTAAATATTTTTTCTTTGATTTATCAAGGTAATCCTATAAAATGTTGTGCCAAAAATGTATTGTTAAACTATAAGCATTAAAAATAAAATACTTTTACCATTAGTTCCACATTAATTTAAAATTGTCATGTAGAAGATCACCCAGTCATAAACTCAAACAATGATTACACACATAAAGCTAAATTACTTAATCACTAAAGTTCAAATTATTTTCAAACAATATATAAGGGTATGAAGTAGATAGATTGATAATAATTATAGATTTTGTTTAGTATTCTGTTGTTTCTTTTAATGTCATGGGCCATTGTGCTTTTGATTAATTAAGCAATAAACCAAGTTACTGACTCTTTAGAGCCAAAAAGACCTAAAGGCAAAGAAATACATGTCAAAGACAATTCACTTATAGTATTACACAAGCATTAAGAGATCACTTCAATGTTACTTAGGCTATGAACAAACAACTTACAGATTACAAACAACCCACATTAAGAGTGGGTGGGACTTTTGACTACTTAATTTAGGCCATTGTATTAATAACCCTACCCTTTAATATATAATGTTTGCTTAACTGCATTTATGTGTACACCTTTTGTATGATTTGTTTTGTTTAATTACTATTATATATACTTTAGAAATCATCTTATATAAATGAGTTAAATTCCTATTCAAAGAAGTAATTAGTCATTAAAAGAAATAAACAATTATTTTTATTTATAGAAATTCTAACATTTCAATATTTCAAGTTTGGTTATTGATTATATCTATTTAAAAAATTATTGCTTTTAATAGATGTTTAAATTTAGAATAGAAGCTAAATTAAATTTTTGTCTACATCTTTTAGTTTCACATTTTATAAATTATTTTTTGTTTTGTTTGATAATATAGCTCATTTAAGTTAATTATTAGTTTTTGATTTTTCCGCTTTTAAAAAATAAATCTCACCACCTTAGAAATTATGAGAGTATGAAGTTGATGACATTTTTATGGTCACACATTTTTATTTTATTTTCTATTTTCATCATTTCAAAACTCTTAAGGTATTTTGTTTTGACTATAATCAATAACCTAACGAGGGGGTTGACCCTTACACAACCTCAACCTAAAGGCATCAAAGAGAACAACAACACATAAAAAGGGGTGTTGGCTTTTACAAGTAGAGGCTACCAATGACTTATTAACAAAACACAAACAATATAGGTGTTATCAAAAACAAAATGCAAAAAATAAACAACACACTAGCATAAAGGCTAGTAGCCCTCCTCAAGAGCGGGAGGGCAGCTCACTCACCACTTGTGGAGAATAATGTGAGTTTGAAGAACTATTTTTCCTATTTCATTAAACAATTTTCCAGGAAATGTTTTCCTTAGGATCCCCACCACAAGGGGGTATAACTAATGAAAATATATTTGGATAGTTGTCAGCACAATGACTAGAGTGTTGAGAAAGTTTTACATTGTTAACTGAATCTTGGAGTAGAAGGTGAAGAATGGTCCTCTTGGCTAGAGCGGGCTGCACCAGTAAGAGAAGGAGTGGCGTTATCATGGTTTAAAGTAGGGGCATTACCCAAATTTGCAGTAGGAGTATTGCCCAGATTTTCAGTAGGAGCATCACATAAATTTGTAGCAGGAGCTTCATCCTCATCGTCAATGTCTGAGGATTTCTCAAAGATAGAATCAGAGAGATAATTAGAATCTTAGATGGTTAAATGATCATAATTTTCATCTTTCCACCAAGCGGTAGCACATTTAAAATACAAAATAGAAAAATCTATAGCAAGATGGCCAGTAGTGAAGCATCATCAGCACCAAAAGGAGAGGCCCTCATAATCTAGTGATTGAGTCCAAGGCATGTCCCCAACCATGAGCACCACTACTCATCAAAATTGAAAGGGGAGTCCCTCATAATATAGTTATTGAGGGGAGGCCCTCATGGCCAAAGGGGCCCGCACTTGTAGGATTAAAAGTGGTATTCTCATGGTTTATAGCAGGGGCATCACCCATATTTGCAACAAGAGTATTACCTAGGTTTGTAGCATGAGCATCAACTAGATTTGTAGCTAAAGATTCATCCTCATCCTCATCTTGTGAGGAGTCTTTAGAGGTGGAATTAGAGAGATAATCAAAATCTTTGATGGTCAAATGATCATAATTTGCATCCCTCCATGAAATGGTGATACGTTTACGATGCAAAAGAGAACAATTTGTAGCTAGATGGCCAATAGATAAGCATCATCAAAATTAACCCTCGTGGATAGAGGGGACCAAAATGGTAGAAGGAGTGGTATTTTCATGTTTTACAATAGGGGCATCACCTATATTTGCAGTAGGAGCATTACCCAAATTTGTAACAAGAGCATTACCCAAATTTGCAGCAGGAGCATTACCCAAATTTGTAGCAGAAGCATCACCCAGATGACACCAAAAGGGGAGGCCCTCCTAATATAGAGATTTATGAGGGGACACCCTCATGGCCAAAGGGGGCCACACAAGTAGGAGAAGGAATGGTATTCTCATGGTTTACAATAGGGGCATCACCCAAATTTGTAGTAGGAGCATTACCCAGATTTGCTATAGGAGCATCACCCAGATTTACAATAGAAGATTCATCTTCATTATTGTCCTATGAGGAGTCCTTGAAGGTAGCATAAGAAGCTTAGGAAATAAAATGATCATCATTCACATCCTTATACAAGGTGGAAGCACCTTTATGATGCAAAAGAGAATAATCTATAGCTAGATGGCCAATATAGAAGCATTACCCTCATAATATAGATATTGAGGGGAGGACCTCATGAGAACCTCATGGCTAGAGGGGGTTTCACCATTAGGAGAAGGAGTTGTATTCTCATGGTTTACAGTAGGGGAATCACCCAGATTTGCAATAGGATCTTCATCCTCATCATCGGCCTATGAGGAGTCCTCATAGGTAGAATCAGAAGCTTAGAAAGTCAAATGATCATCATTTGCATCCTAAATCACCAAGTGGAAACATATTTACAATGAAAAAGAGAATAGTTTATAGCTAGATGACTTAAACAAGAGTGGTATTCTCATGGTTTACAGTAGGGGTATCACCCAAATTTGTAGCATGAGCATTACTCAGATTTACAGCAGGAGTGTCACCCAGATTTGTAGCTCTTCATCCTCATTTTCATCTTGTGAGGAGTCCTCGAAGGTGGAATCATAGAGAGAATTAGAAGCTCAAACGGTCAAACAATCATTATTTGCATCCCCCCACCAAGTGGTAGCACCTTTACAATGTAAAATAGAATAGTTTGTAGCCAGATGATCAGTAGAGAAGCATCATCGACACCAAAATGGGAGGCCCTAATAATCTATCGATTGAGTCCAAGGAAATTAAAATTTTAATGTAAATCCCTAGGTTTTCTTATTTGGAAATTTTTTATTATTGTGTATGATCTAAAATTCACAAATTCTAGTAACAACAAGCTTCACTAATATATTAATTAACTTTGATGTAATCCTACTTAAACAACTCATAACCAATTTAATAGAAGGATAGAGTAATCTCCACAATGGAAAACACCACTCTTTTGAGTGTGAATACAAGACCCAAAGCTCATGTAATTTAAGTTTAAATAGGCTATAAGTTTATCATGAAATTCAACAACACTAATAAATGGCACATTTATTTAGATGTTGATGTAATCTTACTAAAAAATAGCATGTTAACACATAAATATACATTTGGTTGGTTTTACTTGGTAAATCAAACCATAAACATTTAAATCTTACAAAAAATGTATAATGAAGTTTAAAAAATGACAAAGATATCCAAACGATGGCCAAAAAGACTCTATTAGGTACATAGATAATACATAAGGTGATTCAAGAGCATCTAGACTCACAAGTCTTGTATTAACAAAAAGTATTTTAAGTTTTGTTTTTAGTTTCATTTAGTTTTTGGTAGTTGCTTGAACAAAATTTGTAGTTTCAAATTTGTCAAGTTGAGGACATCGCTTTGTAGAAGGGCTTAATGGGTACTTTAGGTTTCAATTGTGGAAGAATGGATAAATAATAGTTAAGTAATGAAAATACAAATTTTTAACCTATAATGAGACATACAAAACTTTGTTGTGGAACCATATATCTTTACAATTGGTTTCAATTTGTTTCTTTGCAATTGAGTTTGATTTCGTTTGTTGCATTTAGTTTCTTTGTGAGAATTTTTGGTTCAATTCAATTTGAAAGAAATATCAAGTAAATTGAATTTTGTTATTTTTTATATCAGTTTATATGAACAATTTTGATGGTGACATTATCTAATGATACATGAAAATGGAAATGCTAGCATGTTGCAAAGGCCACTTGGAAAATTATGATGATAGTATGGTATAAGAAAAGGATAATGTTAGCATTGTGTGACCTATGAAAAAATGCAACTAAATCGATCGTTTGTATCAAATAAGGGTTATGTTGAGTAAGTAGAGGGTGTTGGCAATATGTGTTCACTTTTGTCATTGATGTCAACCTGATGAAGTGATGCATTTTTTGATATGTGGAAGCTGGTAGAGGTTTGATATTGAGCATTTAGATGTTCTAATGTTTGATGGTGATATCTAGTCAGTATGTGGTATATTCAAAAGGTGATAGTATGGGAAGCTGAAATATGCAGAAAAGAGTATTTGAAGTCCTTATGGGAGAATTCTCTTCTTTGCTCCACATAATAAGTTATAGGATTTTTTTTTTGGAGTTAATGGGTATGGTCTATAATAATATTTCACTATCATATTTTTAAGTTCGCACAAGTTCAGAGATTGAATTTGTGTTTGGTTATTTGTTGATAGTGAGGTTAGCTACCATGATTGATTCAGACTATTTCATAGAATGATCTATATAGATTTTTCTAGGTGTTTAGTTCGGTGGACATTTTCCTAATGTTTGTGCAATATTATAATTAAAATATCCTATTTTGGTTTTCTCTGCAAGTAATGATATGGTGTTCTATGTTTGACATCATTGTCTATGTTGGTCTCTGGAAAACTTAGTGGATTATGTTTATTTGATTAATATCCTTTTGGTTTGGATATGATTTGGAGGAATATTTAAGAGGTTGATATGGATCCTACTATTTTGTGGCTAGATTCACATTATGATGTTATTTGGAGAATTTTTTGGGCTAATTGATTATTGTATTTTGGCATTTTACCACACACTACATTTGATGCCACTAATGGAGGATGTTGTGTTGCATGCCCTTTAGTTAAATAAATCTTGGGAGGTGTGTTATGATGTATTTGGGTTCCCTTTATCTCCTATGGTAGACCACATTAAGTAAAATTATTCACAATGGCTGACTTTGTGTAAATATTGTTTATCATTGTCGTGGTTTACCTACTTAAGGATTTTAATGATCAAGTTGATATATAAAGGTGAGTGGATGTTTGAGTTGAGTATGGATTAAATCTGAATTCGGTGTGATGTTAAGCTAGAACAAAATATTTTCAAATTAATAATATATTTAAGAGTTGATAGGGTTTGTGGCAGCAAATGCTTGGCATGGTTAGGAGATCCTACATCTTTTTAATTTATCAATACTATGTGCATGGTTAAAGCCAATGACTTCTATGGTAGCTTTTAGAATATTGTATCTTGCCTTAAATAAAGTGATCTTTACTAGTTTTAAATTCCTTTAATCTTTCCCTAAGATAGTGTGCTTATTCTACAAGTTCTTTTAGGATAAATGAGCTCCTTGGCCTCTGGCCTAAAACATTGTAATCAATTCTTCATATAATAAGTGTGTTTCTTATTGTGATTTTTCCATATATTTTTTTCTATGTAAAAACATGGTGTTTATGTGTATGTGTGGTATGGTTAGCTCGATAAAGATAAGTGATAAGTGTTTGTGATAGAAAAAGTTTAAATTTTGTTCAACACCAATTCTCCCCTCTTTTGTCTTGTGTGTGTTCTATAATTGGTATTTGTGTTTAATTCCTCTAAATAATATTAACCACTTGAGGAAGATCCATGATAGTGAATGAATGTGTTCATAAAGTACCAAAGTTTGATGGGTCAAATTATAATGGGAAATGGGGAGAGCAATGCAATAGGTAATGTAGTAAATAAATTACTTCCCCATTTCATTGATTGCACATTAGTAAGGAAGAATGTCCCTAGTAGGCTCAAGGGGTGACTCGAGCAATAATTGGGAATAATATCTTTCCTTCACTAAGTAATGTAATGAATGAAATGAGAATGATTAAATGATGCAATATATCTATTAGAAAAGACACTAAAAGATACTAAAAATATACTAAAATAGATAGATAATGAGCCGAAACTGATAGAAATAGAAATCAGAAGATGAAGCACACCTGTGAAATAAATTTGAGCTTAAAGTTGTTGGGACACGTTGATTTTGGTGATGTGTCCCTGGGACAGGTCAATTTTAGCGATGTGTCCCCAATGTTTTTGGCTAAAACTTTCACAGAACTTGCAACTGTGTCCGCTCTACCTAGATCTAATCCGACAACTTTGTATCTTGTTCCTACACATAGAAAAATAAGAAAAAGGTTGTGTAAATGATTTTTCCTTGGTCAAACTCATATTTAGGAATCAACCTTGAAAATAGAAAGAAAATGCATAAGGAAATGTATGTAAAAAGGAAAATTGTTCATTCACCTTGCATAAACCCTCATGAACAGATGTAGAATTCTCTCAAATACATGAAGATGCTTGAATGTTCTTGAAATCCAAATATTTGACCTTGGAATGTAATCTAGAATCAAGGATTCGTTCACAAATGCTTATATCTACGATTTCCACTCCTAGATATTGAATGAAGATATTCTTGATAATCATTTGCAAAGAGGAGAGAGATGGATGAATGAATTGATTTTCTTGCGTGATTTGAGGATTCCTATACTTTTCCATCATGGGAGAATAATTTTCATAAAATTGAGAATATTTACTTGTACTTGAATGATATTGAATAATTGGAGACTTAGAGATCTTGATCTTTGATGCAGCTTGCCTTCAAATCTTGAATCCAATTGCTCTTGATTTCTTGAAATATTGATATCTCAGAGATACTTGTGTAATCACCTGAATATGGTCTGATGAACTCAGAAGCCCTAATCTAAAATCAAATCCCCCAGGTCATAACCAAGATTGTCAGCTCAAATCTAATCACAATTATATAATTAAACTAGATCAGTTTAAATATATAATTCATAAACAATCAATAATCCAAGATCACTCACCAAGAGGCATTTATTCTTCAATTAACCTTGGTCAATTAAATCAAATCAAAACTTAAAATACATGGCTAAGGAAATTAATTAAAAGGAATTAATTAATTCAAGATATTAATATTCCTTCAACATGCCTCAAAAGTCAAACCTCTAACCAATAAGAGGTGATCACATGGATCAACCAAGCTGTCATCTTAGCCATCCCTCATGGATGCATCTCAACCGTCAAATTCAAATTTAATTTTGAAGCCTTTTCCCTCCAAGAAAAAATCTATATAATGCAGTCTTTCTAGCTCATTTCATATAGGTGCATAGTGAATTTTAGTATAGAACTAATGGAAATTTCATTCTAGCAATAATCTAGTTCATTTTTATCAATCTAATCTAGTTAAATTTCATGCATTTGATCAAAATAGAGCATACTTGAACATGTTTTGATGCATTTTATGCATTCTTGATTGAATATTCCATTTCATGATTATCCATTCATGATCTAATATGCTAATTTTGAGAGCAATAGCAATTAGATTACAACCTTCATGACTAGGAAGCATATATTCAATTTCACTTGGTTTTCTATTGATTTCAATAAATTTGATCTTACTAACCAATTGATGTAATGAGTTATTAAGTGGTTTTGTGCTACTTCTTTGTAGGTACAACATTTATAGATCACATTTTGGCATCCACCGTGGGGCAGAATGCCTCATTTGCACAAAATCTGCTCTTTGTTTTAGAAACACATCAAAAAGGTAGGCAGAATAGCATCTCCGGTATACCTTTCATCATCTTCAGGATCCTTTCAGTGTTTCTGGTATATCTTTAGTCATTTTTGGGGATTATTTTATCATGTACCGCTATCCTTTTATCATCTTTGGAAGGTATAAATTTTTCCTTTAGTCATTTTTGGTAAGGCTTTAATCGTTTCTAGTGCCTTTTATCATTTTCGGTAAATCTTTTATCGTCTGCAGTGTATTTCATCGTTTGCGGTAATTGTTTAGTCATTTTTAGTAAATTTCATTTTGGGTCTCTATTCTGTCGTGTGAAAACCCGAGAGAAAAAATAAATTTTAATTTATTTGGCGAATATACTTACTAATCAACTAACTTGGTTGTTTTTGTGATTGTGCTCATTTTTAAACAACCTAACATGTCTTGTAGGACGTTTGCCAAAGTTTCCATGGAGAAAGAAATGGAGAAACACACTTGAGATTACTAACGAAGTGCTTTCACGTTGCCATTCAAAAAGATAAAACAAACTTTCTTTCAAATTTAACACAATTTCTTTCATTTCATAATTTGAATAGAGGACTATGCTCTTTTCCCTTTGGGAAAATCAGAAAATCAAATCTCGAATTAGGTTTTGTGAAGAAATTGGAGTAAATGAACAAATTTATTTCAAAGTAATTGTTTGATTAGCAATATTTTTTTCAAGCACTTTAAAATCATATTTAAAAGTTGATTACGCTCTTCTCCATTTGGGAAAATCAAAAACTCAAACGGGAAATTAAGAGTTGATTTATAATTCGAGGGAATAAATAACTGTTTGGCATGCTTGATAGGAGAAAACAACATTGAGTAGGAGAGTATGCTCTTTTCCCTTTGGGAAAATCAGAAATCTAGACCTCTCTCATCGCCAATCCTCTTTTACTGCTTTAATCCTTTAGTTGGGCCTGCTGGTGAGGAAAAAATCTCCCGTGACAACCCACGTGAGAACAAGGTGTGAACCACACCACTCCAACTCACGTTAATCAAATTTACTCTTTGGGGCCAAAGCCTCAGGATTTGATTGGAATTTGAGCTTATACTCGGCTCACATCTAACATAAAGTGTGGCCTAATGGTCTGAATCATGTTTACATGACCACTTGTGTCAAGACACTCTATCAGGCTATACGCCTAAATCGTGCTTGTGTGTACATAGAGGATACAATAAAAAATATACCCTTACTAAACACCCTAGGCTTAGAAGCTACCTGGAACACCCCCGCAAGGTGATTATCCTTGTGCAAGGCAAATATTAATTTCCCCATGATACTCGTCATTTCATGCCCTCATTTGTGTTTGGAGTTGGATAATACGACATCATGAATGGGGTCATTACATGCTTTGTGATGGTCGTATTTTGATTAGCATTTGAGTGTGTACCTGAGTCTACGAGCAAGGATTTTCATGCTATGCCAATTTTGTAGAGAAAGGTGTGTTTGTACCCCTAATAATCACAAAAATTCTAAAAAAAACAAATAATCCCTATCAAGACATGAAAAAATCATTTTTCTTTGTGTGTGTGTTTCAGTAATTGAATATTTCAAAACACCTACAAGCACTTAAAAAATGGGTGAGATCTTACAAACGGTGGTTAGTCCTTTGCACACAAGTTCTCACAAAATCACACTTTGCACAAAACATGGGTCATAGAACTTTGTCTTTAGTCCTTATATTCTTGTTGGTAAAAAAAAAGGTCATTTATGTGCTATTCATATCAAAATCATTTCAATATTGTAGGTACTTAACATCTATTTCTAGTCCAAACATCACAAGTGCTCAATATCAAACCTTGGATCCTAGGAGATCAAACTATTTACTCTTTGTTTCAATCACTTAATGCTACTTTCAATTGGTCATATCAACCTTCTTTGTGTTTAGAGATCACTATCAAGGTCAATCCAACCTCATCAAGATCTCAAACATTATCAAAACTACATCAACAATTTTTCATCAAACTTTGACCAATTGTGAAGATAGTATATCAAAAATTGAAACTATAGGTTATAGGTTGCTCATCTTTGAAAATCGAGGATCATCTAATCTTACATGGTGTGGACAAGAAGTGGTCATTTTTAACAAATAGACACTACACAAATTCCTCGAATACACATTGTACTTGAAACACAACAAGAACAAGATCAAGATCCTTTTTCGGCTCCTCAAGCTAGTGATTCAAAAACTGGGACTAACAACAACACCACCAATAACAACAACAAAAAAAACATGATTAGAATTGAGAATGAATGGGATAATCATACTAATACTTACAATGGTGAAGAGATAACCAATGTTTACATTCAAAAATTCCAACAATACACAAGGTTTCAAAAGATCATGGACAAGATCCTAATGGTTGACAAGGAAACATATTTCATGCATCTAGCTTCAACAAGAATCAAACTACCTCAAGATTTTAATGTGGAACAACTTAAGACACAAGAAGATGAAAATCCCATGAATCTACTTGTTAAACAGTTAGAAGAATTTCAAACTCAACTCCATGATATGAAGAAATAAAATTACACCTTTCCAAGGAAATACTCCATGAGTGCATTTTGTCCTATGCCTTTTGATCAAAGTATAAACATGCCAGCATTTCCACCCAATGTGGATATACCTAAATACAAAAAATATGCAAGATTCACAGACCCTCAAGATCATATACAATCATGAGTTATATACCCTTAGCATGGAGTTCATTCATGAACAAACCTATCTTGTGAGATTATTTCCTCACAATTTAAGCGGACAAGTAGCAGAGTGGTTCTCCAAATTACCTCATGGAATAAATTTTTTTGAAGAAACTCATGGAACATTTCATGCAACATTATTCATAAAACATTCATCATCCTATCACAATGATTGACTTATGAAACACAAAACAGTGAATTCGTGAACCTTTCGTATCTTTCCTACAAAGATGAAGGATGTTTGCACGATATCCTCGATTGATTCTAGAAATAGAAAAGATGGACATTTTTGTGAATAACTTGGTTACAAAAATGAATCATTACATACAATTGCAATGCATTCCAACCTTAGAAAAAATTATTGAGATGGGAATTAAAATTGAAGATACCTTGGTAAGAAAAGGAGAACTCAAAATTTATAAAGAAACTAAAGGTTCTTTCAATACAAATAAGAATGGAAACCAAGATAAATCAAAGTATTGGAACAAGAATCAAAATGTTGTCAATGATGGAGTAGTAGATGCTTACAATGTAAAACCAAATCATCTGACATTTAATCTATCTACTACTACTCCTCCTAAGAATCCTACCATTGCGTCTAATGTGCGAATCAATCAAGACAACAATCAACAAAAACCACTTTTTGCATATAAGTTCCTAAACAAATATTTACACCTCTTGGAGAGTCTTTGGAATCAGCATTGCAAAAAATTGTCTCTCACAAGGTTATCACACTACTAGAATCATGACCTTACAAACCACCAGTTAAACCTAAATGGTGGAATGATGCACATTATTGTGAGTACCATCGAAACAAAGGGCATAGAACGAATGAGTGCATGAAACTGAAACACTTGTTACAATACTTGATTGAAAGTGAATTCATTATAGTGGATGGTCACAAAACAAATGAAGACCATGCAAATTTCAAGTCACCTTTTCCTAAATATGAGAATGGAGAATCATCCAATGTGAAAGGAAATTAGGTGAATTATGTGTATTCCCATGATAATACCATCAACATGTTAGAGGATTAAAATAAGAGAATCAATGTGATCATTATCAAGGAAGAACAAAAGGTTGCATCTACTAATGCAGTAACAAGAGGACAAGCCAAGGTGGCACTAAAGGAGATTCTTCAAAACTACCTGCATCATCAAAACCCACAAAAACCAAACAAAATTCATCATCTCTCTCATCTAACTATAGTTTGGTTGATCAATTACAAAGAAGTCCTACACAAATCTCTATTCTTGATTTTCTCAAACTTTCTCCATCACATAAAGAGATTTAGGAAAAATCCTTGTATGAAATGAATGTTCCTAATAATTTGGACATACATAAATTCTAAGCCATGGTTGGACAATTGACCACACCTCACTATTTATTCTTGATAGATGAAGGAGAGGGTCTCAATATTTCCACTTTAGGTTTGATCAAGGAATTGGGATTCTCAGATGAAGCTATTGAACCTAAGAAGAGGATAACCATAAAAGCATATGATAATGAAGAAAGATCATCTAAAGGGCTAGTAATGTTGCCAATCAGAGTGGGACCTATAGAAAGAAATGTGGTGTTCCAAGTGCTTGATCTTAATCTATCCTACACAATTCTTTTGGGAAGACCTTGGATACACGAAATGCAAGTTGTTCCTTCTACTTTTATCAATGCTTAAAATTCCCATATAATGGAGAAGAGATCACTATTCCAGCTGACACAAGTTATTTCCAATCTTGTAACAATGTTCGTCAATCAAATGAAAGGATGGTTCCACATAACAAAGAAGCTACCAAAGAACAATCCCCAAAAAGTTCAAACTCGACACTGCTACGAGACTTTGAAAAGAAATTAAAACTACATGATAATGGGATAGGGGAATATAAGATTGATCAACTAATCTCCGTAACAACATTGCATCTGTCACCAAGATCACAAGGGAGACTGTCATCATCTACAATGTCAGCAAAACCTAAAACACAAACAATGTACAATGGAACTTTTTTGAAAGGAAAATCAGTGGCAGGTGAAAAAGAGGACAATGAGGTGGTAAAATTGAAATACAAAGAAAAAGATGAATCTCATCAAGACGTCAAACATGTCCAAATCGCAACTCAACAATATGGACATGGTCTATACATCATGAAAATAATGGGATATCAAGGATAAGGATCCCTAGGAAACAATAAGGAGGGTCTTGTTGAACCAATTTTGACACAATTTAGAGATCCCAAAGACAAAAAATGCATAGGGTATTTCGAAGATTCATAGATACCCCTCATCTGAGATGGAAATTTTTTTTATGAAGAACAAAAAGAATCTGAAGAAGAAGTTGAATTCACACCTCAATCATATGAACGGTTATTACATATTCATGATGATAATCCTCATTATCAAGGTGAATGCTACATTCCTTGATTTTTGGGAACTCAAGAAACAAAAGAGGATGAAGACACAAACATGCCATTACTAGAGAATCAAACCATGGAGGATGTTCAAAATGAGATTCAAGAACATGATTCCTATAAGGAGACTAATGCATAAGAAAACTGCCATCCCAACTGAGGGAAAAGGGTAACACCTACTCATGTTCTAGATCTCCTTCATTCCATTGAAACAGATTATAACTACTATGAATGAGACTTTTTATCTGATGCCACTATGGATATAGAGATATATGTGATTCATCAATATTCACCTCATCTTGAGAGAGGAGTATGTTCCAATGTTTCCAGTCATCCAAACATGGCTACAGAATCACAAAATATCATGATGCTCAACATTATTGATGCCAACACAAGACTATTGATAGAACCTGAAGAGTTTCAACGCATCCTAGAAAGTTCATATCTCAATAGAACATAATGTGAAGAGGGATAAAGCTCGTGTATTTGACCATTCAAAATCGGTTCCCATAATATCGACGATGATTCGAGTGAGAATAGTGAGGAGATTCTTGATATAAAAAATCTTCAAGAAGGTACTATTATAAACCTCATTGATACATTCAAATGCATTGGTCACAACTCAATCCTAAATCTTGAAATTAGTGAAACCAACCCAACCAATACTCTTCAACTCATTTATCCTGGTCTAATTGATTGGACCTTGTCCAAACCCATGGATATACCTGTGTTTCCTAACGACCATGCTATAGCTTGTTATCTCAATGTGATAGAACCTGTAACATATTCCACTAGGAATCCTAATGTTATCGAGGATATCAAGTTTCCCAGTCACAAAAATAAAGAACTAATCGATCAAATATCTGAGGGTGAAAACCATTCTATAGCAGGCTTAGATCATTAAAAAAGGAAAAATAAAGGATGTATCCGATAGTGAAAACCTCACTGAGGTGCTCGAAGATGGGAAACTTGATATTCTCCTTGATCACTCTCAGGAATGCTCTGCAGTACTCATAGAACCTATTCAAACATTCAATCTTGGTACGGAGGAGAAACCACAAATCATACACATCGCTCAATCTTTATCTGATGAGGAGAAGGAAGATTTTACACATTTTTTTAAG
>MU227649.1:9613511-9637351 GCA_018584345.1 Thuja plicata
TATCAATAATTGAACATGTTTTGATGCATTTTAGGCATTCTTGATTGAATCTTCCATTTCATGATTGTCCATTCAATGATCTAATATGCTAATTCTGAGAGAAATAACAATTAGATTACAATCTTCATGAATAGGAAGCAATAATTATATTTCACTTGGTTTTCTATTGATTTCAATGAATTTGATCTTACTAACCAATTGATGTAATGAGTTATTGAGTGGTTGTGTGCAACTTTTTTGCAGGTAAAACATTTACACATCACAAATTCCACTTGATAATGGATAATCAATGTCAAAATGAGGAATTATAAGGGTTTCTTATACTAATTCCTCCATTTTTGGATTTAAATTTGATCCAGGCCAACCACAGATGAAAATATTAGAATAGGACCCCGACATCAGGCACTAGGGAAAGTTTGGGCCCCAAAACCCAGGGACAGGTCATTATTGGAATCATTTCTAGGGAAAAATGGGCTCAAATTTTATCGGGATATTGGGGAGAGATAATAGGATTGGGAGGAGAAAAGACAACTTTCCAAGATCAAGAATAATAGGAATTGGTACCTCTAAATTTATAAAATAGGATCTAATAGGTCCTAAAACATCCAATTATGGGTGCTAACTTTTTAGGACTATACATTTAGCCCCCACTTTAGTGAGAGTATGAGACAAACTCATACTGACAATAAATTAGATCAATGCATAAGAACGATCTTATCAAGGTCAACGAGACAAAGAAATATGAAGCCCCCAAGTGACTCAAGTCTTCATCAAATCCATAACCAAGATAAGAGAGGCTTCACTCAGAAGAGAGAGAAGGAAAAGGAGAGAGAAGCGTAATCACTAGTCTAGCAATGTATTTCCTTACAATGAATCACACAAAGGGAAAGCACTACAAATGATGACATTGAAGGTCTAGCAAGTTGTGGTATGCTAGTCAATCCACCGAAAATGATTAGTCCTTAAGGAAATCATTATCTCCATTAAGGGATCTGACAAGGGTGATCAATCCTAAGGAAATAATTGTCTCCATAGGGATCAATAAAAGAAGATAAATCCTTAAGGAAATCATTGTCTCTATTAAGGGATCAAGAAAAGTGATCAGGCCTAAGGAAAGCATTGTCTCCTTAGGGATCAAAGAAGGAGGATCATTCTTTAAGGAAAGCCTCATCTCTGTTAAGGGATCCAATGAAAGGATAAACACAATAAAATCATTTTTTCCTTGGTCATCCACAAGAGAGGTTGCATTGAATCATCGTGTACACATGTGTGAAAAAAATGAAACTCGAAGCAGAGTCTATGCCCCCACATTAAAGCGATTTCAATTCCCTCAATAGGAGAAACAAATTTAACGAAGCATACATGCACCCAAAAGAAATGTTTCCACTATATGATGCCCTTGAAAGGAAAAATCAAGGGAAATGAACACATGACAAAAGAGAGTGCGAAAGGGATCTACTAACTCTGGGGTCAGTATGATCATATGATAATACATGAGATATTATATCAAAATTAACTATCATCATCCCCCAAAGGTATTAGAACTATAAGCACAATGGAAGAATGTCATGTAAGAGTTACAAAGAAGAGTCTTTTTGGGCCAACGTCATGGAGACCAAAAAGAATAGGTAGATACCATTTTGCATCATCCCCAATCAAATAACACAAAGGCGCATTTATGAAAAATGACACATGCACAACATAAAACGTAACAACATATAGAAGAAATGAGATATAAATAGAGAAATGTCACAAAATTTTGATTCCTTTATCACCTTGCTCCAATGGATCAACAAGGCTCATTTAAATAAATCTAAACAAAATATATAACATGCAACACATCATGGGGAGGCATATTACAATAGGCAAACATACAAAATCCACTGCACAAGAGGAAGATAGTCAAGCATATCGCCTGACCCCCATCTTATTTTGTAGTGTTTAAGGAAGGTGGACAATACACAAGAGGAGAAACATCAATAATGGTAGATGGAAAAATAGCCAGTTTCAAACAAGGACCATGTTGTAAAAATGGGTCACTTTTCTCATCACTAGGATTAATAGATAATTATTGTAAAAACATAGGTGGTAAATCTTGATTAACATCAATCAGCTCAAACATATCATAAGAATCCCTAGCATGAAAATCATCTCTATTTGCATTATGGTCACCGAAAGCATCATCATTAAGAGTATCTTCTTCATCCAAACTAATTTTAATATAATCCAAGATACAAATAGAATTGCATGTTTGTTCAATTTCATCTTTTTCAAGTTAAATTCCTCCTTTTGTTCAAGCATAGGTTGATCAAAAGGAATCAAAGGATCATTAGGTGTTTTGGGTGAAGAAATGTTTTGGCAAGCATATTGATGGGCTCTAACATGAAATTTACAATGATAGTCACAAGCATGATGGTTATGTTTAGTTTTGCTAGAAATTGGGTTTGGTTCAGGATCAAACAACATTGGGTCATTTTCTTCTTTAGGGGGGGAAGAACATAAGGAACCACACAAGTTTGAGAGATATCATCAACAAAATGCTTATAATATATATGAGGTGGAATTGAATCAAATATAGGAGGTGTAGGTGGTATAGGAAGCAGTCTGCATCTAGAGGAAGGAGATGGAATATCCTTAGGTTTGCTAAGCCCACAAATATTTTTAATCTTGTAGGATTTATGTGATCAAAAGTGATTATCTTTACAAGGTTGAGTTGGTTGAGGAATGGAAGTTCAAAAAAAGTCAATGTCAACAGACTCTTGAGGCACTGAAGGTTGATAAAGGCTATGGTTAATAGTCATGATGTTTCCATTGTGAGGAAATTTCAAACAGTTATGAATAGGAGAGGCCACAGTTTTTATGGAGGTTAGAAGAGGAAGACCAATTTTGACTTATAATTGATCAGAAGTTGGAATCATAGTAAAGGTAACATCTAAAGTTTTTCTACCAAATTCAATAGGGAATGAAATTGAACCATGAGATGGATAAAGGAAACCATTGCAAGTTTGAATCATAATATTAGATTTATCATAAAAATCACATTGCAATTGTCTATTGAAAAGATGTTCTTCAGTTATAACATTCACAATGTAAGTAGGGTCAATTAGGACTATTGGAATATTGTTGAGCATATGAGATTTTGGTACTTGGGTGTGCCGACATTAATGTTTTTTCATTGATGTCAACATACTAATTGTTGTTTCAGACAATGTGTTTAGTATGTTTAGTGAAGTAGATTTTAGTTGACCAGGTGATATGATGAAGATCTTGAGTTGTGATCATGAGGTATTGTTCAAAGGATTTTTTAGGTGATCTACAGAGGTTCACAAAAGTTTTAATGATGTACAGTTTGAGTGAGGTATGATCGATTTGATGGTTGCTTCTGTTATAGTGTTCCTATGTATAGTGGATGAGTATTTGGTTCAGTATGTCTTTTATTTTATGTTTTAGAGGGTTCCTTATCATTGCATTCATAGATAGTGTTGTTCATGATTCAGAGTGTTGTTCATGATTCAGAGTATGGCAAGCTATCTTTTTTTTGTGACAAAGTTCAATATTTTAGTGTTCTTGTTGATTAGAGATGAATATGAGTTTGGATTTCATATTGAAGATGATGTGAATATTCTATATGGTATTCATGCTTCTTGTTGGTGTTCTTGGATTGTGTGATGATCATTTTTTTGGTCCACATTTATTGAGGTGAACACATTTGTTGTTTTGGGAATGTGTTGGCATTTCTTCATTTAGGTCCTAGCCGATTTAATGGAGTAATGTGTTGTGATTCTTGATGTTGCTTTGGAAAACACACATTAGTGCTCATGGTTGAATATTTGGGTCCTATCTAAGTCTTACCTGACTTGATTTGGATTGCTTAGAAGATTTAGCATAATGTTTATATCTTTTATTGCAATAGGTCTTTGTCGACCTAGTGGTTGATTATCTTTGTAATCGATATAAATGAGAGATCATTTTGTAATTGTTAGACGAGAGAGAGATGTGTGAATATAAGGAGAATTGTTGATATCTATATTCTACATTTAAGACAGAGTTTTTACTTCATTGGAATTGTATTAGCATTGGAGATTCTATTTTTCAATTTGATTGTAATGGACTGTATGTCCGCCCTCTTGTAATTGAAGATAGATCGGTGAACCTGACTGAGGGCCAGATCTGTGGTTGTATTTTGAGTAGTGAGCTTTGGGAAATGAGCCTGTAGATTGGGTTGTTAGCCTATGGTTGCTAGTGCATCCTTTTTTCTCTATTTTTCTCTTAATCGAACAATACTTTTAGAAGAGTGCATTCATCTTATGGGTTTGATTCCCACCAGGGTTTTCCCTTAACCGGGTTTCCTCAAGAAAAAATCTTGGTGTTTTATGCTATTTGTTTTGAATCACATATTACTATTTATCTTTCAGATCTAAGTGAATAAAGTAAAATTAAATTATTATTAGGCATGTACAATTGATTCACTCCCCTCTCAGTTGTGCTTGCCTCCTTTTGGGCCTAACAATTGGTATTAGAGCCTAGTCCTTTTGAAGAAGCTTTACCACTCGAAGGAGATCCATCATGGAAAGTATAAGAAAAGAGAGTTTGAAGTTTGATGGAAAAAACTATCTGATTTGGAAGGATCACTGGTAGAAGATGAATATTGGTAGATCACTGAGAAGCCTTATGATATTCTGAATGACCTAACAAATTCTACTGCAAATGAAAAAAAGAAATTCAAGGAGAACATGTTATCAATGGAGACCTTAATCAAAACCTTATTTGATTAAGAATATTCTCACATTTATGGATAAAGGAATACATATGAGGTATGGAAAAAATTAGAAACTATTTATGAAGGTGACACATATGTTAAGCAAGCTAAGTTGAATGGATTAAAAGAAAAATATGAAGATATGAAGATGAGTGAAGGTGAAACTACCTCAGTTTATTTGTAGAGAGTAAATGATCTATTTTTTGCAATCAGATGTGCTGACAGTACCTTGACAGACAATGAAGTTGTAGACAACATTTTGGGATCCTTGCCTGCATGTTACACTAAGAAAGTTGTTTCTATTGAACAATTGAGAACTATAAGAGACATTTCAAGAGAAGATTTCATAGGTAGACTTTGTTCCTATAAAATGTCTACACTTGGTAAGGAACTTCTAAAGGTTGAGACTATATTTAAAGCCAGTGTGACTAAGTATGACCATAGATAAAGCTCTAAAAAGATGAAATTCAAACACTATGATAAATATTGGGAAGAGATCATGGAGGAAGAAAGGAAGATTGATGAACTTGAAGATTTGATTGTGATAATACAACCTAAGGGCTCCCGTAAGTATGAAGGAAGGTTACCTTTGAAATGCCTTAATTGTAATAAGATTGTTCATATTGCATCTAGATGTACAAACATAAACTCTAAGTATTTTAGAGACAAATCTAATAAATATCATCCTAAGGATAATTAATTTTTTAATGTTATTGAAGAAGGTGTGACTGATGGTGAGTCTATTTCTAGTGAGGAATACATTATATTTATTTCTATTAAAGTAGATAAACCTAATGAAGAAAAAGTATTGCTTTCACGAGTTGTTAAAAGAGACGAATGGATCATTGATAGGGGACACTCACATCATATGAGTGGTGATAAGGATAATTTTTTGAAGCTTGAGGCCTATGATGGTGGTAATGTTAGATTCAATAACAATTCCCCCTATTTGATTAAAGGAAAAGGATCTATTACTCTTGATGGTAAAAATGGTACTGATGATGTCTTGTATGTTGAAGGTTTAAGTCATAATCTGTTGAGTGTTGGAAATCTATTGGATAAAGGTTACAAATTAGAATTCATGGATGGAATTTGCAAGATAATTGGAAGTACAAGAAATCTTATTGCATCAAATACACAAAGTGATGGTAATCTATTTCATTTGAAAACTTTTGAGAATAAATGTTTGATTGCTAATATTGATGAGAGTTAGTTATGGAATAGAAGAATGTTTCATGTAAACTTTGATAATATGGTGAAAGGTAGAACCACTAATGTTGTAAGATATTTTCCTAAACTTATGAAGCCTAACAACATGTCCAAAGAAGGTCAATTGGGTAAATTGACTAGATCTACTTTTAAGAATAAGACATACTCTTCAAATGGAGTGTTGGAGTTGGTACATACAAATCTATGCGGTCCTACTAAGACAAGAAGCTATTATGGCGATAGATATTTTATGCTATTTATTGATGACTATTCAAGGATGATGTGGGTTACATTTTTTAAAGAGAAATCAAAAGCTTTTCATAAATTTCAGATATTCAAGATGATGGTAGAAACAAACTCTATAAAAATATTAAAGTGCTTAAGATCAGACAGAGGTGGATAATTTACACCTGGTGAATTTTATGCATTTTGTGAAGAAAATGGGATAAAGAGGCAGACTTCTGCTCTGGGAACCCCATAGGGGAATGGTGTTGCAAGGCGAAGGAATAAGACTATCCTAGACACACCTAGGACTATGATTATTGATAGAAAAGTTTCACAAATCTATTTGAGAGAAGAAAATTGGACCACAATATATAATTTGAACTGAGTGAAAATTAGGTAGGCAACCAATAAGACTCCTTATGAACTATGGTATGGTCATACTCCTACAGTAAAATACTTTATAATTTTTGGAAATAAATGCTACATTGAGAGAGATGAAGATATTGAAAAGTTTGATCTTAGAAGTGATGAAGAAATATTTCTTGGGTATTCTACAAAGAGAAAATCATATAAATGTTATAACTATAGATTGAAGAATATTGTTGAAAGTGAAAATGTCAGAGTTAATGAGAATGTGCAGAGATCAGAAAAATCTTGCTGGTATGACATAGTTGAAGAAGACAATCGAATTATGGAAGTGCAAAATTAGAATCAGGATGGACTGGAAAAGAAAAAAGAACCTGTGGAAAATGAAGTTGATATTGACACCGAAGGGTCTATTACACAGCCTATACTGAACACTCCATAATATGTAAGGATTATTCATTTTGAAGATGAAATTATTGGTGATAAGAATAGAGGTGTTCAAAATAGAGGAAGTATTGCTAGGGATAAAACATGTTTGTTATCTAAATTTGAGCCTAAAGATATAAAGCAAGCATGTAATGATGAGATTTGGATGAAAGCAATCAAAAAAGAACTTGATCAGATTGAGAAGAATAAGACTTGGATCTTGTTCCTAGACTTTTCGACAAAAATGTGATCGATACTAAATGGGTATTCAGAAACAAGTTGAATGAAGATGGTAAAGTGGTTTGAAACAAAGCAAGATTGGTATGCAAAGGATATTCATAGATGAAAGGTATTGAATTTATAGAGACCTTTTCTCTTGTAGATAGACTTGAAGCTATTAGATTACTTCTTGCATGTGCATCTTACAGAAAAATTAAAGTTTATCACATGGATGTTAAGTCTGCATTCTTAAATGGTCAACTAGAGGAAGATGATTATATTGAGCATCCTAATGGTTTTACTCTAACCGAGGAAGGAGATATGGTTTGTAAATTGCAGAAAGATTTGTATGGATTAAAGAAAGCTCTTAGAGCCTAGTATGCCAAATTAGAAAGGTATTTGATAAAGTTCGGTTTCAAAAAGGGTACCCGCATATAGTAACTAATATTTCAAAATAATTAATGATAATATCAAGTGATTTTTGAAGTATTTGTTGATGATATTATAATTGGTGGTAATGATGTGAGGCCTCACCCCGAGCCCATTGTAGCTTTCCAGATTTTTTCTTATGATAAACTTAGCACGTGATATATTATATTTTTATGCACTACGGATTTTATGCTTTATGTCATGGATTGATCTTTTTGAATGTTGGATACATGTTACTTTATGATGCACATGATGAACTATATTATGTTTCAATTATGGATCTTTCATTACAAGATATTTGATCTAGGAAAACATTATGATTATGTGATGGATTAATGGTGATATGAGAATTATTAGAAATTGACATTTAATTGAGTTAGGATGCAATGCGAATTTTACTTTATATTATATGCTTAAAAGGAACTATAATTGCTTATGATCTTAGGTGATAAAATTTAGTATGTAGATGTTTCAATAAGTTTTTGAATATTGTTTATTTCTTTATGAAGCATATTTTATCTCCTTGGACTACTGATATTTGGATTAAGTGTGCAGGTATGAGACCATGGTATTAAAATCGGGGAACCAAACATAGGTATATGTGAACTCAGTTTAAGCCAAGGTTGCGTCTAATGAGAAGACAAGACCTCATTGTATCATGATTTAATTTGTAAACGTAAATGGTTGATTGTTAGAATTTATTTCTTAAATGTATTTTCATATTTATTTTTCCTTGTGGTTATGCCCAAGTGGATATGACATGGTCTAGTGATGTGTAAATGTTTGTGTGTGTCATTTGACACTTGTGATTATACTTAATACCATGACATGTCAACTTGGGAATGGTTGTCCACCTACCTAGGTAAGTACATTAGTGAATCCCCATATGCCTACCTTGGTTTGGGAGATGAAGGTGTGGTCATCTCATTTGAATTTCGTAAGTACCCTTATAGTGGATTTTTGGAGGGGTTAAAAAGTACCTAGGAGTGTGTTGGGGTCATTTTTAGGTAGCCCACTTGTTATACCATTAGGTAAGGCCCATTTTAACCATAGGATGGCCTCTTGTTGACCAAGGGACCCTTCTAAAAGTTGGTTTCCCAAATTGGACGAAAATCAACTTTTGGGAGGCTTGATCTTGGGTAGACCACCTTTCCATTTTGATGCAAAGACCTTACTCACCTTTTTAGAGTCTCCCTTCTAGGATCTATTTTTAGAAAGTTGTAAGATTTTAGGGAAGAGAGACCAATTAGAGGTATTTCCTTCTCCCCATGAGTTCTCTAGTGACTTTTTAGTGGGGACTCTCCATTTGGAGAGTTTGAACACCCACTCTCTAGTTTTAGAGACTTGGCTAGAATTGGTGAAGCTGGGAAAAGGAGGACTTGGGCTTTAAGGGAACTCTTCAACAAACCTCTTTCCATAGCTTGGACTTACGTTGGTGGACCTCATGCATTTCACTTCTTATTTCTTTTATGTTGTAATGGAAAATGGATGTAGCATGCTAGTATGTTGTTGAGATTGAGGTTATGAATGTCTTGTGTTTTGCTTCAATGTTGTTTGTGAAGAGTTTGCCTTACAATATTTTCTTTTTTTGTTGTTGTTGTTAATGGGAGTCTCAAGGCCCACTCACCCTTGGGAGGGAAGAGTAGCCTTGGGGGTGGAGGAGTTTGACAGCCCTTGGGTGTAGAGTCTCTCCTCAAGGAGGAGAGGGAGAAATCATGGAGTATGGGCTCCATGAAGCTATCCTTCTTGTTCTTTTCTTGGGGGTCATAAGCGAGTTGATTTTGGCTTGAAGCCATGGGGGTCACAAGGGTGTCTTGGTGAATATGGAAATTTTTTAGGATGAAGTTTTTGTAAGCCTTGTGAGGGCTTTGTTTATTTCTTTTGGGATTGGCCTTCTCCCCTTGGGTACTTGGTCCACTCCACCCCATTTTAGGGTCATTCAGAGACCCATTGTGAAAGCCTTGGGTGGGAGTCTTTGTGAGTGTTTCTTGTTTTACATTTTTTATTTTCTGTATGTTTGTAACCCTTCTTTGTTTGGTTCCCCAACCTCGGGGGTGGCATCTTAGAGGCCTTGGCTGGGAGGTGAGCTTCCCATGGTCTTTTGATTTTTTTCCTATTTGCAAATTTTGGCCTGATTGGAGCTTTTGAAGACTAAAGGTTAGCCTTGGAAAATAGAAGAAAGAATGTTGTTTGACCAAAAAAAAATTATGTAATATTGCAACCTTGTTTCAAAAGAAGTGATCTTGCAAGTTTTATGAAGCTTAAATCTTACATATTTGTAAATGGGTTCATGTAGAGAATTCAATATGTGTTTGTGCAAATGGTGAATGTAGTTGTCTTACTAAGGCAAGAGAAAGTAAACTATTTGTGGTTGAAAGTAGTGAAGAGGTAATACATGTATTCTTACAAAAAAAAAATAATAGAACAGTTAGTAAATTTCCTTACATTGCAATGACAATAAAAAAATCTGCATGTTATAACTATAGATCTCTTTGTGCAAAGTCCTTTCTAAAAAGAATCAAAAGCTTTTGGATTTGTATATTGAATGTATATTTACTATGTATAATATAAGAAAGAAGGCACATTTACATTTTAAATTATGATGTTATGTTGTTATATTTTCAATGCTGGTGATGGAAATGTACCTCTTATAACAAAATATATTTAAATGCATTTCCTTGTAAAGTTTTAAATAAATAAATAAGGAAAAAAAAAAAAAAAAGAGAAATCTTAGCTTAGTGCCTGTGGTAAATTCACACCTTTTTTAGTAGTTATGCTTGTACTTTAAAGGAAATTAGTAACTGTATAATGTGTTACTTCTAAATATTTTGTTCTCCTTAGAAAAGATAGTGCAAAAAAAAAAGGGCAATTAACTTAAATATTCTTGTTATATTGGTCTCTTTTATTCCTTTTTAATTTTCCCGCATTAGGTATAAATCTGAATTTATGTATACAAATTTGTTAACATGAAAATATACATTTATGAGTATGCACAAAGAGTAATATCTTCAGATTTACATATTTGTGATTTCTTTTATTGCATCCAATATATATATATATAACAACATCTCAAAGCAATAAAAAGAAATAAAAGCAAATAACATCTCAGATTTACATATTTGTGATTTCTTTTCTTTATATATATATATATATAAACTTCCTAAAAAAAAAAGAAACTCATTTCAAATGTAAATGAGATGTTGTTATTTGCTTTTATTTCTTTTTTATTAAAAACAAACAAAAAGAAAATTAAATAAAAGAAAAAAAATACATTTGTTGGGGAGGTAGGGCACAACCCATCCCCCACGGGCCTCTTTGGAAGAGGATTAAGGAGGGCCACGGGCCCCCACCCCCACAATGGTGGTCACAGCCACCACGGTGGTGGGAGGGACTCTCGCCCGCAGCTCCATTACAGCAGACCCTCGCCAATGAAGGGTTTCGCAGCCCTGCTGCCTCAAGAAAATACCAACACCCCTACGTTTTAAAAATAAAACAGATTAAAATGCAGCCAAACAAAAAAAATAGTTTACAACAATAGCTCGCAGCCCCCATTTGAAGCTCAAACCAGCAAGATCATAATAATCTGGGGTGTAGCCATTATAAGAATAAGAATAAGATATATGTCTTGTATGAAAATATGTATATACTATAATGCATATACATATTTATATAGAAATATATGTATAGACCTTGCCTTTCTTGGCTCCATTTCTCTTCCAACCTGCAACTACAAAGAAAATCCAAAAGGAGAACAAACCAAAAAAAAAAAAAATTTAACCAAGGGTTTGAAAAGGAAGAAGTGAGGAAGAAAGAGAAGAGAGAATGAAAAAAAATTATTTTTTTCTCTTCATATTTTGGGCCCTAGCCCTAATTTCGAATTAGGGTTAGGGTTGGCCAAATATGGAGAGGTGGGTTGACTCTTCTTTCTTTTATTTAAGAATTGAGTTTTTTGTGGGAAAAGTTTGAAAAGGCATGTCTTGGTTTAATATTTTAACATGTGATATAGCTTTGAGATATTCATATTAATAAACTTATATTTTATATATAATTATTTAAACAACATTATAATCTATAAGACTATATCAAAATTTAATCTCGGAGTAAAGATATAATAAACTAAGTTAATTATTATTAGAAATTTAAAAGTTGAAATATAGTTATCTTTTAAAATAATTGACTTATAAATAATTACTCTATTTGTATGGTTATTCTTAATAAACAGATTTTAAATGTTATTGTGTATATTATAATCAATTTTTAAAATAGGAGTATCCGATCGAAAATCTTAATGAAATATATTATTAGTTATTTAATTTAGTTTGATACGAAATTAAGTTTAATAAAGTCACCCATTTTATTTTATAGTGTCTATAAATGTCTAATAACTTTTCACAATTTAAGGTTAAACGTGGGTAATAAAGAAAGTTCTTTATTTAATTAAGTTTTAGCTCATTATCGGATTTAAATTTTTAAAAATAATAATAATAATAATAATTTAAACGGACGGATGTTTTAAGATAATATTTTTATGAAAGTGAGTTATTCTTATTCTTAAACTCATCATGCACTATGGGAATACTAAATAAGACTCGTCATAAGTAAATCTAGAAATTTAGATTTTTTTTATTCATTTATATTAATGTGGAATGTAGTTTAATTAAGTTTTATTTAAACACTCGATTATAATTTAAACTTGATAATATTATTTTTATAGGGCCAATATATGTGGCTAGTATACTGGCCATTGTAAAAATAGAGTTACAGTTTAATTTCAATTAATGTCGTAATCTTTAGTACTCTTGGAGTTAAATAATTATTTAAATAAACATTAGTAATCCTAGCTAGTTAAATTCTATTAAAGCAATTTAGTCTTAATCACATCTTCAAACTCTATTAAAGTATGATTGAATTAGTTATGCCAACTTCTTGCGTGTTATTATTAAATCATTGAAAATTTGTAATTGTTAATGTTCCTTGTAATTTATGAGTAACTAACCTTAGTAATTCTTAATAAAGGGATCTTAGTCAATAATTTAGGTTTAATATATCTTCTAAGATCGTTATTAAGTATTAATTTGAATGGTTTATATTACCTCTCATAGTGAGCTTGAGTAACCTAAAACAATATTATCATTTCATTGCAACCCATAGCTCTTTCAGGTAGTTGCAGAACTATCTTAACCTTCTTGGTAAATCTTTTAATTGTATCCCTTAAGACTCTAAGTTCTTATTAAAAAAAAAAAAGTTGTTGCGTTTTGGGACGCAAAATTTTGGGCATGAAAAATGACGAGTTGAATAGAGGTTTTGCTAATGAAATAAAAAAAGAATTTGAGATCTCTATGATAGGTGAGATGAAATTCTTTCTTGGATAACAAATTACACAATTTGATAAAGGAATTTTTATCACCCAGTCCAAGTATGTCAGAGAATTGTTGAAGAAATTCAGTATGGACGATTCAAAATTAGAAGGAACTTCTATGGTCAGTGGTTGAAAGTTAACTAAGGATGATGAATCCCCTTCTGAAAATTAGAAATTATACAGATCTATGATCGGAGGATTACAATATCTAACTCATTCTAGATTAGACATATCAAATGCTACTAGAATTGTTGCAAGGTTTCAAGTTGAACCGAAGGAATCACGTATGGTTGTTGTCAATAGAAGTTTTAGATACTTGAATGGTATAGTTGACTACAGATTATGGTATGAAAAATATGATGACTTTACTCTATGTGCATACACTAATGTTGATTAGGCAGGTAATGTGTGATGACATGTAATCGATTGAATTTTTGACAATGTTAAGTTGAAGATAATGCAAGACATTAAATCAGTTAATGTATTGTAGTGTCATTGATGTCAACTTAATATCATCTGTACAGTCACGTACATAATGCCAAAGAATTCATAGAATCAATGGAACAAAGGTTATGCTTTCAGCAATACATAAAATTCATGTATTCACTAAGTGACAAACAACACCGACAGAGTGCACACCAACGGTCAGAGAAAAGATGAACAGTCATAGTGATACCCGACGAGCTAAAGTATAGTGTTTCTCAATGAAGAAAATCCATAGTGATGCCCAACGAGCAAAGTTAGAATGTTTCCCGACGAGTGAAATTCCAATGATGCCCGACGGACGAAGATCACGAAGCTAACTAGAGTCTCACTGATGGAATTGTCAGTTGTCACTGACAACTAACTACAGAGGTGACCGACGAACAGAGAGTTCAGAAAATGACAAAATATCTAGTTGAAAAGAGCTAAAGATAGACTTAACTGGTTGTTTTCTTTGTTTTATTTGACCAGAGTTAAGTGATTGATTTAAAGATGATTTGTATAGCTGGAAAGAAGATAATTACGAGACAAATCAGGAGTTATGCTTTAAATCTAATTGGCTGGATTTTTTTTCACGCCAAGAATCAAGAATCAAGAATCAAGAAACAATGAATATCATGTCTATATAAGAGACAAGCTTAATTCATTTACGAATGGGATTAAGGGGAGTAAATAAAAAGAAGATGCTGAAGAGAAACTGGTAAAGAATAACTTCATACAGTCTTGATCAATCAAGCTGGAGGAGAGCTAAGGAATTCTACAGACATTGACAAACAGTGAAGCATAGCATCACAGAGTAGAAAGTGTGGAGCACAAAGAATTGAATTGATACATTGATTAGAGAGGTAATGTACTTAAATAGATCTGAAAATCTGCAATTCCAAGTTGCATTAGAAACAGGTCATAGTTTTTCAGTTTAACCATTGAAGCATCAAGTCTCTTAACCGAGTAGGACTTAACAGTCTTCTATATGTTGAGGTACATCCCAACGAGTGCCAAAAAGGTTGATTCATGAAAGTAGCATTGGATTTGCCCGATACTTATTGACAGTCTAAGAAGTAGACTGATTCAAGGATGGTAGCAATAGATGCCCGATACTAAGTGACAACCTCTATGTATAAAATCCTCTAACATGGTCGCACTTAATAGTGTGTTTGTAACCTTTAACAGGGTTGGCTCCTAAAAGGGCTCACTTCAGAAGAGTGAAAATTTGGGGTACTGGTCCCAGTGGTTTTTTCCCTTAACAGGGTTTCCACGTTAAAAATTCATGTATTATGTGTGTATGATTCATTTCTTTATTGTTTTGTATTTGACATAGTTAACACTGGATTGATCGGTATACTCTGCTTATTTATCGAGGTTTGGTAAATAGTTATACTACTTATCAGTAATCAATAAACAATAAGGATTGACAAAAAACACCAACAAACAGTTAATCAATATTAGTATTTCATGGCATGCATCTTGTAGGGACTTAATAATCTAAGGTTTATTGATTGGTGGTTAAGTTTGAAGGATAAATGTTTGAGGCCACTGATTCACCCGCTCCTCTCAGTTATTACTAACAATTGGTATCAGAGCTTGTGTGCTTAGAAAGGAAGGTTTCAAGACCTAAGTCAAGATCACAAGATGAACAGACGAGATGTGCCCAAGTTGAACAAAGACAACTTTGCTTCATGGAAAAGCAGGAAAAGACTGCACTTATCAGGTATTGGTAATGATGTTACTCAATTCCTAGATACTGAATATGTATTTCCCACAGGAGTATTGACAGTAGATCAATTGAGAGAGAAGCATGAGCACAACTGCATGGTTATAGAGATTTTTCCCTCACTCTCTGATGCTGAATTTGAAGATGTCAAGGATTACAAGACTGCAAATAAGATGTGGGACAAACTGAAGCTTGTACATGGAGGTGATGCAAATGTTCTGAGAGCCAAGGCAAAAATCCTTAGAGGAAAGTTTGATGATCTCAAAATGAAAGAAGGAGAAAACATCACACGGTACAACACAAGAATAAAAGAAGTTGTCGATGTTATACGAGGAGTTGGAGGTACACTTGAAGAGGAGATAGTGGTAAGTAAAATCTTAAGAATCTTACTGCATGTGTATGCTATTAGAGTTTCTGCCATTCAAGAAATGAGAGCAGTAGCAAACAATACAGTTACTCTTGATAGTTTAATTGGTAGACTGATTTCATTTGAGATGAATAAATTTGATAATAGTATCTTACCAAACTTAGAGTCTACATTTAAGTCTTCTATGAGAATAATCAAATCAAGTCATAGACACACATCTAGAAGAGATAGTGAAAGTGAAAGTGAAGAAGAAGATCTAGATGAAATAGAAGCACTTATGGATAGAAGAATGCAGAGAGGCAAAGTTAAATACAAAGGCAAGTTACCACTTGTATGCTTTAATTATAAAGAGATTGGACACTTTGCTGCAAGATGTCCTAATAGAAGAAAATATGATAGAAGTAATGACAGATATTTTGAGAAGAAATTTGGCAGAGGTGATAATAAATATTACAGAGGTTACCGACAATCAAAAAGAAGAGATACCCAAGACTACAAGGACAAAGGCAAGAAAGCCAGCTACCTAGCTGCTTGCAAAGATGAATATACTGACACCAAACCTAATGAAGACATCAAGATGGTATTTGTGGCCGTGAAGGATGATTCACATGAAGATGACAGGTATGAAGAAACTGCACTCGTATCTAAGGTTAGCAAAAATGACAACTGGATTATAGATAGTGGCTGCACTCACCACATGATCGGTGACAAAGACAAGTTTAACACTTTTGAGTATTATAATGGTGGTACAGTAAGAATGGGTAATGATATACCTTGTCCAGTTGAAGGTAAATGAACTATAATGTTGAACAACCTAATTAAATGTGAAAATGCTTATTGGGTAAAAGGATTGAATTATAATTTGTTGAGTGTTTCTTAGCTGAATAATTCAGGTCACAGAGTAGCATTTAAGAACAAGAAGGCAAAGATCTTCAATGAATCAGGAAGATTGATTGGTACCGGTGAATAGACAAAAGGTAACTTATTCTATCTGAATGATACTAACACCACTTGTTTAATGACTACAAACGAAGACATATGGTTGTGGCACAAAAGATTATGTCATGTGAATTTTGACAACATGATGAAAATAAGCTGAAGGAGAAATGTAAGAGGCTTACTGACAATGACAAAGCCCGACAACATCATGTGCAAGAATTGTTAAAAAGGTAAAATGACAAAGTCTAGTTTCAAAAGTAAAACTCATACATCTGATGATATTCTAGAATTAGTCCATACTAATCTATATGGACCAATGAGGACAGAGAGTTATTATGGAGATAGGTATTTTATTCTCTTTATTGATGATTACTCTAGAATGATGACAGTTATGTTTCTAAAAGATAAATCTAAAGCATTCAAGATGTTTAAATAGTATAAAGCCATGGTAGAGAAACAAAGTGTTAAGGATCTGAAATTTTTGAGATCAGATAGAGGAGGATAATTTATATCAGATGAATTCACTAATTTTTATAATGAGAATGGTATAAAAAGACAGGTTTCTGCACCAACAACACCAAAGCAAAATGGGATTGCTGAGAGAAGGAACATATCAATAGTTGATTGTGCTAGAAAACTGATGATAGAGAAAGGCATCACCCAAATCTTCTGAAGGGAAGCTGTCAGTACTGTTGTCTACACACTGAATAGAGTACAATTGAAGGACAAAAAGAAGACACCTTATGAGTTATGGTATGGTAAAACACCCAATGTAAGTTACTTCAAAATCTTTGGTAGTCAATGTTATATCTTAAAGGATGATAGAAATGGAAAGATTGATGCCAAAAGTGATGAAGGTATCTTTCTAGGGTATCCCACCAAGAGAAAAGCTTATAAATGTCTTATCAAGGATTCTAACAAAAATCTTAAAAGTGCTAATGTAAAGATAGATGAATTTGCAAAAAAGAACGAGCTGGAAAGCACAAAAGAACTAGAGGACTAAAATAAGTTTGTATACTGTGAAGAACCCAAAACTCTACCCAAGCAACAGTGCTTAATTCCATAACAACTGAATGTTGCAACCGACGGTCAGGCTGTAATTACCGACAGTCAGGATAATGATCAAAATAATGTGCAAGGTGATAAAGAATAGAATGAAGATCAAAATGATGATCAAGTTGATACACAAAGAATTATACCTATACTTGCAAGATATGTAAGAAGGAACCATCCAGAGATCCATATCATAGGAGATAAGAAAGTTGGTACAAGAACAAAAAGTAAGTCTTTAAACTCAAATTGTTTAATTTGTGAGTTTGAGCCAAAATCTGTCAATGTTGCACTTGATAATGAAGAATGGATAAGTGTTATGAATGATGAGATTGAGTAGATTGAGAAGAAAAAGACATGGTCACTTGTGCCATGACTAGATGATAAGAATGTCATCGGTACAAAATGGATATTCAGGAATAAGCTGAATGAGAATGGAGAAGTCACAAGAAACAAAGAAAGACTAGTATGTAAGGGTTATGCACAAGAGGAAGGTATAGACTATGGAGAGACCTTTGCACCTATTGCTATGCTAGAAGGAGTAAGAATATTACTTGCTTATGATGCATTCAAAGGATTCAAGGTATATCAAATGAATGTCAAGTCAGCATTCCTAAATGGAATACTTGAAGAAGAGGTATACATTGAACAACTATAAGGGTTTGTAGATCCAGACAAGAGAAACATGGTATGTAGACTTCACAAAGCCTTGTAAGGATTAAAACAAGTTCCCAGATCCTGGTATGAATGAATTCATTCCTATCTTATAAGTATTGGATTTGTAAGGACTAGTGAAAATAGTAATCTTTATTTGAAGGACGATGTCGATGCTAACACTTTGATTGCTAAAATATTTGTTGATGACATCATATTTGGCGGCAATGATATGCTATGAAAATCATTTTATAATAAGATGAGAAAAGAGTTTGAGATGTCTATGTTTGGAGAGATCAAGTTCTTTCTTAGTCTATAGATCATTCAACAAAGTGAAGGTATTTTCATTACACAGTCCAAATACATCAAAGAGATCCTAAAAATATTCAAGATGGAAGATTCCAAACCAGATGGAACACCGATAGCTACTGGATGTAAGTTAACAAAGGAGGACAAGACAACAGAGGTAAATCAAACTTTGTATAGATCAATGATTGGAAAACTCATGTATGTTGTACACACTAGACCAGATATTGCACATGCAGTAGGAATTGTTGCTAGATTTTCTGCTAACCCCAGGGAATCACATATGACTGCTGTGAAAAGGATTTTAAGATATCTAAAGAATACTAAGGAATATGGCTTATGGTATAGAAGAGAAGGAAAATTTGAACTTAAGGTGTTTATCGACACTGATTGGGCTGGGTAATCTTGATGACCAGAAGAGCACAACTAGAGGAGCATTCTTTATGGGTGACAAAATTGTCACATGGATAAGCAAGAAGTAAGGATGCATCTCTCAGTCTTCTGCATAAGCAAAATATGTTGTTGCTGCTGCAAACTGCTCAAATATTGCATGGATCAAACAGTTATTGGAAGGTATGCATATGAAGATCTCAGAACCAGTGATTATCTATTGTGATAACACTAGTGCAATGAACATTTCCAAGAATCCAGTCATGCATTCCAAGACTAAACACTTTGTCATCAAGTATCATTATTTGAGAGAACAAGTTCAAGCAAAGGAAGTGATACTTGAGTATGTGCAATCAAAAGAACAATTGGCCGATAGCTTCACCAAGCCACTGCCCAAGGATACATTTGAGTACTTGAGAAAGAGACTAGGGGTCAAACCCTTGTCTACCAGTCAGTAAAATGACTGAAGGTTGCATCAGCCTACATATTATTAGAATATCAGAAATGTTGATGCAAGCAAAGAGATGAACTTCAAAGCTACATCTATATACAGACAGGTATATATTAGAACTGAGCACCAGAGCATATTGTTGTATTGTTGATGGATAAGTGAAATTCAAGGAATATATTATGGATGGAGAAAAATGATTATTTGACATGAATGTTAGATATTTGTAAGATTTTTGTTTGGCATTGTTGTCAAAGGGAGAGAAATTATCCATATTATCACCTCTTTCTGGAAATAGAAAGAGATTATCCATTATCATCTAAACTCCAACAGGGAGAGATTATATCCTTAGGAAGAGAAAATTGTATGGAAATATTATACAAAGGGAGAGTTGCTGACAAGAGAAAAAGACATCAAAAGAAAAGAACAGTCAAGAGAGAGAAATTGACACAAGGAGAGGACACAACACATCAGAAAATAGAGAGCTGCAAGAATCAAATCTAAGCTAAAACAGAGCTTACCGAAGGTCATACATTTATCGGTTGATAGAACAAAAAGATTGGTAGTTTGATGAATCTCAACTGTTGTATTTCATGTTGTATTAGAAATAGTATAGTGTGATAATATAGTATGTTTCCATCAATGCCAAAGGGAGAGATTGATGACATGTAACCGATTGAATGTTTGACAATGTTAAGTTGAAGATAATGCAAGGTATTAAATCAGTTAATGTATTGTATTGTCATTGATGTCAACTTAATATCATCTATACGGTCATGTACATAATGCCAAAGACTTCAGAGAATCAATGGAACAAAGGTTATGCTTTTAGAAATACATAACAGTCATGTAGTCACTAAGTGACAAACAACACTGACGAAGTGCCACCGATGATCAGAGCAAAGAAGAATAGTCACAGTGATACCCGACGAGCTAAAGTATAGTGTTGCCCGATGAAGCAAAACCACAGTGATGCCCGATGAGAAAAGTCAGAAGGTTTCCTGATGAGTAAAATTCCAATGATGCCCGACGGACAGAGATCACAAAGCTAACTAGAGTCTCACTGACGGAACTATCAGTTGTCACCGAAAACTAACTACAGAGGTGACCAATGGAACAGAGAGTTCAGAAAATGATAAAATATCTAGCTGGCAAGAGCTAAAGATAGACTTAACTGATTGTTTTCTTTGTTTTATTCAACCGGAGTTAAGTGATTGATTTAAAGATGATTTGTACAATTGGAAAGAAGATAATTATGAGACAAATTAGGAGTTATGCTTTAAATCTAATTGGCTGGATTGTTTTTCACGCCAAGAATCAAGAATCAAGAAATAGTGAATATCATGTCTATATAAGAGACAAGCTTAATTCATTTATGAATGGGATTAAGGGGAGTGAATAAAAAGAGGATGCTGAAGAGAAACTGGTGAAGAATAACTTCATACAGTCCTAATCAATCAAGTTGAAGGAGAGCTAAGGAATTTTGCAGACACCGACGAACAGTGAAGCACAATATCACAGAGTAGAAAGTGTGCAGCACAAAGAATTGAATTGATACATTGATCATAGAGGTAATGTACTTAAATAGATCTAAAAATCTATAATTCAAAGTTGCATTAGAAACAGGTCATAGTGTTTTAGTTTAACCATTGAGGTACAGTCTTCTATATATTGAGGTACATCCCAAGGAGTGCCAAAAAGGTTGATTCATGAAAGTATCATTGGATTTGCCCGATACCTATTGACAGTCTAAGAAGGAGGCTGATTCAAGGATGGTAGCAATAGATGCCCGATACTAAGTGACAACCTCTATGTATAAAATCCTCTAACAAGGTTGCACTTAATAGTGTGTTTGTAACCTTTAACAGGGTTGGTTCCTAACAGGGCTCACTTCAGAAGAGTGAAAATTTGGGGTACCAGTCCTAGTGGCTTTTTTTCCTTAACAGGGTTTCCACGTTAAAAATTCATGTATTATGTGTGCATGATTCATTTCTTTATTGTTTTGTATCTGACATAGTTGACACTGGATTGATCGATATACTCTGTTTATTTACTGAGTTTCGGTAAATAGTTATTCTACTTATTGGTAATCAAGAAAAAATAAGGATTGACAGAAAATACCAACATACAGTTAATCAATATTAGTATTTCATGGAATGCATCTTGTAGGGACTTAATAATCTAAGGTTTATTGATTGGTGGTTAAGTTTGAAGGATAAATTTTTGAGGCCACAGATTCACNCCCCCCCCCCCCCCCCCCCCCTCTCAGTTATTACTAACAATGTGGATGATCGAAAAAGTAATAGTGGAGGTGCATTATTTTTGGGTAAGAGACTAGTTTCTTGGACTAGTAAGAAGAAATATTGTAGCTCTCAATCTATTGTTGAGGTTGATTATGTTGTTGTTGAAATAAACTATAATCAAGTTGTTTGGATGAAGAAAATGCTAAATTAAGGATAAGCATTGATGAACCTATTATTATTTACTGTGATAACTCTAGTGCTATAAATATCTCAAAGAATCATATGCCACATTCAAAGACCAAGCATATTTTTATTAAATATCATGTTTTGAGGGATATAGTCACAGAAAAGGAAGTGAAACTAGAATTTGTGTCTCCTAAGGAACAGATTGTTGATATCTTTACAAAGCCTTCTTCGAAGGATACATTTGTGTATCTTAGGGAGAAGCTCGGGGTTCTAGCCCCTCCTGATCAGAACTAATGATGTTGAGGATGACATCAGTCCAAAAAATCTATTAGAATATCATTCACTAGATTGATGAGTTTGGGGACTGCTCCTTAGGGGGAGCAGTGTAATGGTTATTATGGTTTTCCTATTTTTTCCTTTTGAGGTGGTTTTAGTTCTTTTTGATGTCTTTGGTCATTTTCCATTGATGTCAAAGGGGGAGAGATTGTGTAAAAAATAGAGCTGATTATTATTGGGAGAGATTGTGTTGAAGTTGGATATTCAGAGTGATCAAGTAGATATATTTTGACTATACTTTTAGAGTGATCAGGTGGATATATTAATGTCTTTGTGCGTTGATCAATTTTTCACTTCACATGTTGCCATCAATGCCAAAGGGGGAGATTGTTGGAAGATTTTTTATCATGTTAGAGTTTGGTACTTGGGTGTTCTGACATTAATGTTTTGTCATTGATGTCTACATACTAATTTGTGTTTCAGACAATGTGTTCAATATGTTCAGTGAAGAGAATTTTAGTTTCTCAGGTGATATGTTGAAGATATTGAGTTGAAATAGTGAGGTATTATTCAAATATTTCTGTAGGTGATCTACAGAGGTTCATAGAATTTTTAATGACAGTTTGAGTGAGGTATGATAGAGTTGTTAGTTATTATTGTTAAAGTGTTCCTATGTATAGTGGATGAGTATTTGGTTTTGTATGTCTTGGATTTTATTTTTTAGAGGTTGCAAGTTGGTGGTTACATGGTGCCTTATCATTGTGTTCACAAATAGTGTTTTTCATGATTTAGAGTACAACAAGATATATTTTTTTGTGAAATAGTTTGATATTTTAGTGTCCTTGTTGATCATAGATGAAGGTGAGTTTGGATTTTGTATTGAAGATGATGTGAATATTATGGATGGTATTCATGCTTATTTTTTATTTTCTTGGATCGTGTGATGATCGTGTTATTGGTCTGCATTGATTTAGGTGATCGGATTTGTTGTTTTGGTAATGCGTTGGTATTTCTTCATTTAGGTCCTAGCCGACTTAATGGAGTAACATGTTGTGATTCTTGATATTGCTTTGGAAAATATGCATCAATGTTCATGGTTGAAGATTTGGGTCCTATCTAAGTCTTACCCAACTTGATTTGGATTTCTTGGAAGATTGAGCATAATGTTCATATCTTTTATTGTAATAGGTCTTAGCCGACCTAGTGGTTGATTATTCTTTGTAATCGGTATATATGAGAGATCATTTTGTAATTGTTAGATGAGAGAGATGTGTGAATATAAGGAGAATTGTTGATATCTATATTGTGAATTTAAGGAAGAGTTTGTACTTCATTGGAACTATATTGGCATTGGAGATGTTATTTGTTAGTTCAGTTTTAATGGACTGTATGTCCAACATGTTGTAATTGAAGATAGATTGGTGAACTTGACCGAGGGCCAGATTTGTGATTGTATTGTGACCAGTGAGCCTGTAGATTGAGATGTTAGCCTATGGTTTATAGTGCATCCTTAGTTCTCTATTTTATCTTAACCGGGTTGTACTTTTAACAAAGTACATTCATCTTGTGGGTTTGATTCCTATCAAGGTTTTCCCTTAACCGAGTTTCCTCGAGAAAAAATCTTAGTGCTTTGTATTTTTTTTGTGGATCTTGAATTACTATTTATCTTTAAGATCTAAGTGGCTAAAGTGAAATTAAATTATTATTAGGTGTGTACAATTGATTCACCCCCCCCCCCCACACCTCTTAGTTGTTCTTGCCTCCTTTTGGACCTAACAAGGATACCATGAGAATG
>MU227649.1:9642142-9673379 GCA_018584345.1 Thuja plicata
TCTTCAGTGCATTGGATTTGAGATCTATGAGATTTCCACTCATGCAATTGATGTTCCCACCTTGAAAGACCTTGCAGAAGAAGACTCTACAATTAAACAAAAAGAAGTATTCACTCAAAATGCAATTTCCAAGGAAGCCCTAATCAGTGCCCTATCTGACAGTGAATTTTATGAGATCAAGAAGGAAAATAAAGAATATTCAATTTGGAAATACTTAGAAGATATGTTTGAAGGAGACATCCAAGAGAAGAATGCACGCAGAAAGACATGGAAGAAAAAATACAATAATCTAGAGATGCTACCTGAAGAAAACATTAGAGCTTACAATCAAAGGATTAATGAAGCAGTATCAGGTATCAGGAACAATGGTGGAGAAATTTCAGAGGATGATATAATGGACAAACTGATGACCACATTGACAAAAGATTATGAAAGCAAGATTAACATCTTGGATGAAACCATGTGATTCTCAAAGGACTTCAAAAGAGAAACCCTAATCAGCAAAATATTTTCATTTGAGATATCAAGATTAAAAATAGAACCTAAAATGGACACAGCTTTCAAAGCCTTAGTCCATGGTAAGAAATCTTTAAGCAGCTCTAATGATAAGGAAGAAGTTGACACTAAACTAGAAGAAACCATTGCTATGATTGCTAAGAAGGAAAGAAAAGGTAAAGGGAAATATTAAGGACAGCTACCATTCAAATGTTTTTCATGCAACAAAGTTGGCCACTTTGCATCCAAGTGTCCTACAAGAGTCAAGAAGTTCAGATCAGATTACAAGCCAAAATACACTAAGGAATGCTATCATGCTAAAGATGGTGTAACTGATGATGATTCAGGAGAAGATGAAATTGGATTTTTTTCCATTAAAGACATTGAGAAAATGCTTGAGGAGATGGACATTGAAGATGAAAAAGAAGCACAAGAGTTAGCATTAGTTTCCAAAGTAGACATCAGAACAGACTGGATCATAGACAGTGGGTGTTCACATCACATGACAGGTGACAAAGATAGATTTTTAAATCTAGATAAATACAAAGGTGGCATGGTCATATTTGGAGATAACACACCCAAACCTATCATAGGCAGAGGATCTATCACCTTAGATGGAAAGAACAAGATAGATGATGTTCTTTATGATGATGGCTTGCATCATAACTTACTAAGTGTTGGACAACTGCTAGATAAAGGATATCAGTTAGAATTAAAGAAAAATAGTTGTATTATCACCAACAAAGAAGGAGACATGATTGCATTAGGCTCAAATACCAAAGGTAATGTCTTTAAGCTTAACTCTAAAGTAAGTTGTTTTTTTGCAAAAGTGGATGATAGTTGGTTATGGAACAAGAGACTTTGTCATATAAATTTTGACAACATAGTAAAGATAAGTAATGTAAAGGCAGTAAGAGACCTTCCAAGTATTGCAAGACCAGTTGATACTATGTGCAGGGATTGTGTGATGGGGAAGCATGTGAGGACCTCATTCAGGAGTAAATAAAACTCTGCAGAGAACAAATTAGATCTGATACATACAGACCTATGTGGACCCACTCAAACAAGATCATACTATGGAGAAAGGTATTTTATTTTTTTATTTGATGATTTCTCAAGGATGATGTGGGTTTCATTCTTAAAAGACAAATCTGAAGCTTTTGAGAAGTTCAAAGTATTCAAAGCTAAAGTTGAAAATGAATCTGGATTAAAGATAAAATGTCTGAGATCAGATAGAGGAGGAGAATTCACCTCTGACCAATTTTATGATTACTACAATGAACATGGAATCAAAAGATAGTTAAGTGCACCCAGAACCCCTCGGAAAAATGGGATTGCAAAAAGGAGCAGGATAATACTTGACACAGTGCGCACTATCATGATTGAAGGAAAGGTTTCCCATACCTATTGGAGAGATGTGGTCAATACAGAAGTCTATACTATCAATAGAATCCAATTAAGGCCAGGCGCAGACAAGACACCTTATAAACTTTGGTTTGGTAATGTACCTACTGTAAAATACTTTAGAATCTTTCAAAGCAAGTGCTACATCAAGAGAGGTGATAGTATTGGCAAGTTTGATGCTAGAAGCGAAGAAGGTATTTTCTTGGTTACTCTACTAAAAGCAAAGCCTATAGATGTTTTAACCTAAGATTGAAGAAGATCATTGAAAGTACTCATGTAAAGATTGATGAGAAGTTTATGATTCAAGAAAGATACTATGAATGTGATCCCATGATTGAAGATGAATCCAGACCTATTAGTAAGGACACAGTTATTGAAGAAATGTTTAACTATATTGATGTTTCATGCAACAATCCTGAACCAAGTCAAGAAGAATCATAGATAATAGATGAGAGTGTCACTCCTAAAAACTCAAAATACACATCTAAATACCACTCTAAGGAAGACATCATTGGAGATCAGAGCGCTAAAGTCTTGACAAGATCTAGAGCAAAAGGTTCAGTCATTGATGAAGAGGTATTATTACTTTCTCAGATTGAACCCTTAAGTGTTGAAGATGCATGCAATGATCCAGATTGGAAAAGTGCTATGCAAGAAGAATTGGATTAGATAATCAAGAATGACACATGGGAACTGGTCCCTAGACCTTGTGAAAAAAATGTGATTGGAACAAAGTGGATATTCAAGAATAAGATAAATGAAGAAGGCACAGTGGTAAGAAACAAACTAGACATGGTATGTAGATTAAAGAAATCCCTTTATGGACTTAAACAGGCCCCAAGAGCTTGGTATGAGAGACTTTATGGTTACTTAACCAAGATTGGATTCAAAAAGTGGACATCAGATAGCAACTTATTCATGAGAGAGACACCTGATGGACTATTACTTGTTGTTATCTTTATTGATGATATTATCTTTGGAGGTAATGACAAGCTTAGTGCAGAATTTGCCAAAGAGATGCAAAGTGAGTTTGAAATGAGCATGATTGGACCTATCAAATATTTGTTGGGACTGAATGTAAAACAAACAGACAAAGGCATATTCAAAAATCAATCTAAGTATGTGAAGGAGATACTAAAAACTTTCAAAATCGAAGATTGCAAACCAGTAAGAACCCCCATGATAACAGGAAGAATTATTTCTAAAGATGATGATTCCACAATAGTTGACAAGACTCTATACAAGTCTATGATTGGAAAACTCATATATCTTACTCAATCTAGACCTGATATTTCTAATGCATTTGGCATTTTTGGAAGATTTGCAGCTAAACCAAAACACAACCACTTAATGGCAATAAAAAGAATATTTAGATACTTAAAGGGAACTATAGACTATGGTTTATGGTATCCTAACTTTAAGAATGTACAAATTCATGTGTATATAGATGCAGATTGGGCAGGTTGTGTTGATAATAGGAAGAGTACCTTAGGAGGAGCAGTATTTCTTAGAGACAGGTTGGTTACTTGGACAAGTAAAAAGAAAAATTGTATTTCTCAGTCAATAGAAGAAGCTGAGTATGTAGCTGTAGCATTGAATTATTCTACAATTGTTTGGATCAAATAGATGATTAAAGACTTTGGTATTCAAATTGATTATTCTATTGTTATCCACTGTGATAACACTAGCACTATCAATATGTCAAAGAACCCTGTGATGCACGCAAAGACAAAACACATTGAGATCAAATACCACTTTCTAAGAGAAAAAGTTGCATACAGAGAAGTAAAGCTGGATTATATGAGCACTAAAGAACAATTAGCAGATATTTTTACAAAGCCTTTATCAAAAGATACTTTTGAGTATCTCAGGGAGAAGTTGGGATTAATTCCCTTTCTTGAGTCTGATTAGAATTTATAGCAAGAAAATCAGTCCTTAGTGACTGGTGAGTGGTTGAATACTCTACTTCTGGAGTAGTACCTATGCTTAATGGTGTTTGGAACCCTTTTCCATTGATGTCAAAGGGGGAGTATATTGTAAAGGGGAGCATATACTCTAGGGGAGTATATAGTCATGAAAATGAAAACACAGTCAGAGGAGCAGCAGCAGTGAAGAGGAACCTTTGATGAGGATATTGAGAAGATTGTAAAAGGAAGGAAGACACTTTGAGTTGATGATATCATATGTTGCCATCAATGTCAAAGGGGGAGATTGTTGGATATTTGCTTCTGTGCAAATAATTGATTGTATGTTTGTCATTGATGACAACATATAATATACAGCGGTGTCCTATATGCAATTATCAGTACATATGTTTTGGAGCTATGTGTGTTTATTTCCATGGTGTATACATGTTCTAGATTCTATGTGCATTCACGTTGATTCAGATATAAAGTTTCAGATGAGTTATGTTAATCAGTTATGTCAGTTACAGTGTCTGGAGATTATATGTGAAGAGCCGACGTAATTACATTATTTCTTGAGTTGAGCCTATCTTTGGGATATGTGTGTTTATATTCATGCTTAGGTATGAGTTAATGATGATTATGCAAAGGCACCAAACATGTTTTATCAAAATAGTGATGTTGGAGTTAATTTGGTGGAGCCGACTTTGTGAAGCGTCGCGTTCATTCAATTTGAGTTGCGTGTTCCTAACTTTGATTGCATGATTAGTCAAAGCTAACAAGGAAGTTGCTGAAGTGTTTCCTAAATCTGTTGTGACCTTACCCTTGGTGAAGATATATATAGTAGTTAAAATGAAATCTCTAAGTGTCAAAAATAAAGTGAAAAAGAAAAGACAGAGCAGAGTAGAATGTTTTACAATTGAAGATCTATGTGAAGAAACAGAAGAAGACTACAATTCACTAGAACTGATCAAGACAGCAGGTCTACTTAATAGTTCATTATGGGATATAGTGTATATATTTTTTCATAAGGTTGTAGCCTTCATAATTTGAGAATTGAGCTCTTGGACAGTGTGTCCTCACCCCTAATAGGATTATCTATAAAAGACTCCTAACAGGGTCCGACCTTTGACCAGGTCTCTGTACTTATTGCATTGTAAATAAAAACTCCTAACAGGGTTGCAAGATATTCTAACAAGGATCATTTTAAACTAGTACAGTTATTTGTGGGTGCTAATTCCCATTGGGTTTTTTACCTATTTTGGTTTTCCCTGTGACCAAAATTGTGTTGTTCAATTCTGTGATATCTTGTTGAGTTTATATTTAAAGTTATTTTGTACTTAATTGAAAAATAACTGAATCTTGTAGATAATTGATTCACCCCCCCCTCAGTTATCTCTTGGGACTATTCCTAACACATGTTTCCATTGGATATGTGTCCTGGTAAAAATAGGCTTAAATTGGAGGGGGAGCTCAAGGAGAGAGAATATGAGCAGGAAGAGAAAAGTCAAGTCTCCAGGATCAAGCATAAAGGGCATTCGAACCTCAAATTGCCAAAATGGGGCCTAATAGGTCCTAAAGCATCCAATTATGGGTGCTAAAACTTTAAGACAATACATATGTATTATAAAGTAAGGATGGAATCATGTTTAGATCTACAACTTTTGGATTTCAGTATAGTGTGAAGAAATGATGCCTCCAAATGACACTCTTTCTACTCTAGATTAGATCAAAGAACATGCCAACAATTCCAAGGATAAAAATGATATCATCAATGGCTTAAGTGATTTCGAGTTTTTAAAGGTCATGAAATATACTATGAAAAGGAGATTTGGGAAAGAAAATTAGTCTATATGAAGGAGACAAGAAGACTAAACAAGTTAAGTTGAAAAATCTAAAGAACAATTTTGAAACCTTAAGGATGAAAAAATATGAAAATATTGGAAGTTACCTTCATCGAGTAAATGAAGTTTTTAGTGCAATCAAAGGCATTGGAAGAACTATGGATGATAATGAAGTTCTGAGGAAGGTGATGAGAACTATGAATGAAGCCTACAAACCAAAGATATATGATATTGAAGAAGGTCATGACATGAATATATACCTGCTAGATCAACTATATGCATCAATCTCTAATTTTGAGATTACAGAGTTTGAAGACAATTAAAATGCAAAGAAGGATCTAGATGGAGAAGAGACAAACTTTGTGAGAAGATAGAAGAAAAGATCCTAAAACTATAATAATAAGTTACCCATTCATTAGAAGATGAAGATGCTAATTATGTTTTTGGCAATTAAGGATAAGGATAGTGATAGGTCCAAAATTCAGGATGCTATAGAAAATAATGAAAGGACAATGATTGTGAAGACTTCTATACATGCAAGAGAAGAATCAAATCCCTAGATAATTTATTTCAGATGCTCTAATCATATAATAAGAGATAGAGGAAATTTTCTGGAGTTTGATAATTATGATGGTGGATTAGTTACATTTGTTGGTAAGGATGTATCACTTATTTTTGGTAAGAGATCCATATCTATTGATGGTAAGCATTAAACTAATAATGTTTATTATGTTGGGATATAACCTCTTGAGTGTGATTTAGATGTTTAATAAATGTTACAAGATTATCTTTCATGGGAGTGCATGTGATATTGAAAAGGGTTTTAGAAAGTTGGTTTTAAAAGGCATAAGAATTGATAGAAATGCCTACTATATGAAAGAGAGTAGAGGAGTAAATTGTTTACCGGTGAAAAGAAATGAATGTTGGTTGTGGAACAATAGAATGAGACACATCAATTTTGAAAATATGGTAAAGCTCAGTTCTTTTAAAGTTGGGAGAGATCTACGAAGGATTATCAATCCTTATAATACTATGTGTAGAGAGTGTCAACTTGTAAAGTAGACAAGTAACAAGTTCAAGAACAAGGAGTATACCACTTTAATACCTTTGGAGCTAATTCATACATCCTTGTGTGAACCTACATTGGCAAGAGGACTAGATTTTGAAAGGTACTTAATGTTCCTTATTGATGATTATTCTAGAATAACTTGGGTTATTTTCTTAAAAAAAACATTAGAGGATTTGCATAGTTTTAAGATATTCAAAAATTTGGATGAGAATCAAGTGGATGCTAGGATAAAAAGTATGAGGTCTGATAGTGGTGGTGGATTTACATCAAGTGAGATTGATATTTTTTGTTAAAAATATGGAATTCGAAGACCATTGTATGCCCCCAAAACTTTGCAACAAAATGAAGTTGTTGACAAGAAAAAAAAATATTATTATTAAGATGGATAGGATTATGTTGAAAGATGCTAACCTACCTAATATGTATTAGACAGATGTTGTGCATACTATTTTTTATCCTTTGAAAAAAGTTCAAGTGAGTGTGAATTATACAAAGACACATTTGCATGTTTGATTTGGAAAGGCTCTTATTGTCAAGTATTTTTAAAATTGTTGGAAGCAAGTGATACATCATAAGGGATGAAGAGAAATTGGGAAAGTTTGATGTAAGATCACATGAGGGAATATTTAGAGGATATTCCACAAGAAGAAAGACATATTTTTTCTACAATGTGAGGCTAAAAAATATTGTTGAAAGAAAAAATGTTTGAATAAGTGAAGAATAGGATTAAGTTTCTCTGGAACTTAAAATTGTGTTTGAAGATGTTCTTGTTGCTCCTGCATAAGAAAAGAATTCTCTGGAAGACAAATATGGAGTAGATGAAGAAGATAAAGAACTTGAATAGACAACGAAGACACCTACAAAGTATGTATTGAGACATTATTGAGAGAATCAAATCATTGGAGATTAAGACAAAGGTTTTTAGACACAAAGAAGACTTTCCAAGGAGAGTGGGTAAGCTAATTGCTATTTTCTATATAATTTGGAACCATAAACATTTGTAGAAGTAAGAAAATATTATGGTAGGATGAAAGCAATTAATGGAGAGCTGGATTTGATAGAGAAGAATTAAACATGGGAACTAATACCTAGACTTGAAAGGAATAATGTGATTGAAACAAAGTGGGTATTCAAGAAAAAATCTTAATGAAGTTAGTGAAGCTACCTAACTCCATCTTCGTAGGAGATCCATCCATTTCGCTCCTAGTTGATCTATATACTTTGATCATCGCTCTGGCACTATCATTGTAGAAATGTAGGTGATAATGTAAACACCTTATCACAGCTAAGAACTCTCTCAATAAAGGTTAACCCCTACCATATGGAACAAATAAAGACTAATATGTAAAGGTTATACACAATTTGAAGGAATAAACATTGAGGATACATTTCCTCTAGTAGCTAAGATGGAATATATAAAAATGTTTCTTATTTTTGCTGCATATATGAATTTCAAGGTGTATCAGATGGATGTTAAGTCTAAATTTTTAAATGGAGAGCTATAAGAAGTCTACGTCAAGAAACCATATGATTTTCAATTGTTAGATGATCTTGATATGGTCTCTATACTCGAGAAGGTTTTGTATGGACTCAAGCAAGTTCCTAGAGCTTGGTATGCAAGCTTGGATAGGTAATTGTTGCAATGGAAATTTAATTAAAGTTACCATGAATATTAATTTATATTTAAAATTTAATGGCGATAAATTAGTAATAGTAGTTGTATATGTTGATGTCATTATATATGGAGGGGATGATGATATTTGTAAAAATGTTGCTGAGGAAATGTAGAAGGAATTTGAGATGTCTATGATTGGTGAGTTGTCTTTCTTTCTTAGTCTCCATGTTGCTTAGAAGAAAGATGATATTTTCATTTCTCAAATAAAGTATATCAAGGAAATGTAGAATTTTTTTGGAATGGATGATTGTAAAACAATTGGAACTTCCATGGCTACTGCTTGTCATTTAAAAAATGATGATGAATCTCCAAACTTTTATCAAAATCTTTATAGATCTATGATAGGGTGATTTCTATACTTAAATGCTTCAAGACCAAATATTATGCATACATTATTTTTGGTTGCAATATATCAAACTAATCCTAGGAAATATCATGATAAGATAATGAAAAAGATATTCATATATTTGAAGAGAACTCTAGATTTTGGATTGTGATACAAAAGGGACAATGATTTCTCTTTGAAAGCTCTTGTGGATGATGATTGGGTTAGATGTGTTGATGAAAAAAGAAGTACAAGTGGAGGTCGATCATTTTTCTTGGGATTTAAATTGGTCTCTTAGTTGAGTAAGAAACAAGATTTAATGATATTGTTTATATTAGAAGCAGAATGCATTGCAGTAGTATCTTTTTGCACTCAAGTGATATGGACGAAGAAAACTCTTAGAGATATCAAAGTTGTGTAAGATGAGTAAATTTTAATTATGTGTAATAACAAGTGTTACTAATATAACACATTTTCTATCTGATATCCCTTCTTGAGGGAGAAATTTGCAGACAAGGAAATCACATTAGAGTATGTTCTCACAAAGGATCAGATTGTAGATATTTTCACCAAGGAAATATCAAAGGATACAATTGAGTATCTTTTATAGAAGTTGGGGGTTATTTCCCCTCCTTAAAACTATATGCATAAGAGTGGTGCATCTTTCTAGGGGGAGATTTATAGATGATATTTTGTCTCATGTATTAATGAAGATTCTACTCTCGGGGGGAGCAGTGAAGGTGGTCATTTCCTCATTGCAAGAAATATGTTGCAGAGATGAGATATATTTGATAGGGGGAGTGTTGCAGTTATTAGATATATTCCTAAAAAGGGGAGATTTGTTTGAAAAAACAATTTGGAGCTATTAGGGTCACACCCTTTGTCCTTGATCTTAAAGGAGGAGAGAGATACCATTGAGATAGATATAGTGCAGAGAAAGGAAGAAGAGAGTTGCACAAGTATTTCCATTGATGAAAAAGGGGAAGATTGTTGGCAGTTGGCTTTGTGTTGTCATTGATTTCAAACTTGTTGATGTTGATGACTATGAGACAGAGACTGTTAGCTTGTTGGTCATTGGTGTTTTCATCAATAAAAAGGGGGATATTTTTAGTAATATGTATTAAGTGAACTGTCATTGGTGTCATATAGATTTTTGCATTGATTTCATCTTGATATATGGAAGATGATAGAGTTTTTCTATTAATTGTTTAGATGTGCTTCTAATGTTTGAAACTGATATTTAGTCAGTATATAATATATTCAGAAAGTGACAGTATGGAAAGATGGAAAAATAAAGAAAGAGTGTCTAAATTCCTTATGAGAGAATGCCTTGCATTGCTCTACATAAGAGTTTAGAGGCTTAAAATTTTGGAGTTAATGAGTATGGTCTGGAAATGTTGAACTATTATGTTTTTAGTCCACGTGATTTCAAAGGTTGAATTTTCATTTGGTTGTTTGCCAAAGTGAAGTTGGTTGTCAAGAATAGTCAGCATTGGTTCAAAGAATGCTCCACATTGATGTTTCTAGGTGTGCAGTTTGGTTTCCATGTTCCTAACATCTATATAGTATTATGTTTTAGATATCATATGTTGGTTTTCTCTACAAGTAAAGATATGTTTTCCTGTGTTCAACATCATTGTATGTGTTGGTCTCTAGCCGACTGATTGGATTATGTTGATTTGATTAATATTCATTTGGTGTGGATATGCTTTGGAGGAAGAGTTAAGAGGTTGATATGGAACCTAACATGATTTGGTTAGATCAGCAATACGATATGTGCATTTTTGGGTTGACTGGTTAATGCATGTTAGTGTTTTACTACACGTTGCATTTGATGTCACTATGGAGGATTTTGTGTTGTGTTAACTTTAGTTAAATAAATTTTGGTAGGTATGTTAGGATCTATTTGGGTCCCCTTTATCTCCTAGGGTGGACCGCATTAAGTGAAAGTATTCATGGTGACCAACTTTGTGTAAATATTACTTATAATTAGTGTGGTTAGCCTACTTAAGGTTTTTAATGATTAAGTTTAAATATAAAGGTGGGAAGATGTTTGAATTGAGTACGAATTGAGAGTGGATTGAATGTGAAGTCAGTGTGATGCAAAGGTAGAAGAGAATACATGCAAATTGATAATAGATTTTAGAGTTGGCAAAGTTTGTTGTAGTGAATGCTTGACATGATCATGAGATCCTACATATTTTTAATTCATCAATTCCATATGCCTACTTTAAGATAGTGAGTTCTTTGGTAGCTTTTACAATTTTTGTATCTTTCCCTAAAGAGTTATCTTTAGTCATTTGAAATTCCTGGTATCTTTCCTAAGGAAGTGCACCTTAGTCTATAAGTCCTTTTGAAAACTATATATATATATAGTGTGCGTGATTCTCATCGAGGTTTCCCCCACATTATTTTTCCAAGTAAAAAATTAGTGTTCATGTGTAAGTGTGTTCATTGCAATATTTTTCATTGATGGTTATTTGGATAAAGATAAGTGATAAGTGTTTGTGACATAAAAATATTAATTTTTTCTCAACACTAATTCACCCCCCTCTCAACCTTTTGGTGTGTTTAATAGAGGTACTTTCATAAGATGATGTAATGATGATTTTTTTTATTAAGTTAAGCAATATTTTGAAAGGGCCAAAACCCTTGAACAAAATCAAGAGGAAACAAGGTTTTTTCCCAAACATTGGCAACCAAAAGGTTAGATTAAACATGATGTTGCAACCATGTGTAATTGAGAAGTAGAAAAATCAACGATAGCTATAATGAAGCTACCAAAAATATTAAAACTGAATGCATGAACCCTACTTACACAAAATCATCTCAAGATCAAGTTGACTTATCACCCAAAACTCAACTTTTAGTTGGGAAGATGAAAAGGAAATACCTTTCCTTGATTGAGTAATAATAGTCCAATTGATACTATAATCCAAAAATTCATTACAAGGAAGAGTAAGAGGAGAAACCCCTACAAAGGCCCATGATCACACACATAGAAAGGTAAGAGTTAACAATCCACCACATGAAAAATATGGTTTGAGTGGAAGCCATCAGAAAATCAAGCTGTGAGCATAGAGAAAGAGGTTCCCTAATAGGTTTCATAGGGCATGATAAGGCCACACAAGAAGCTAAGTACTTTTTTTTATCCTAAGAGGATTCATTTTATGGAGAGTCAAGATCTTGGAATGCTAATTGATCACCATTAGCATTCTTCCACCAGGTAGCAATGGCTTTTCAATGCAAGAGAGAATAATCTATACAAAGTGATCAATTAAGAAGCAACAATGACATCTAAATGGGATATCCTCATAATAAAGAGGTTGAGTATAAGGCCTATCCCACACCATTAGAGCTACATCCTTGTGAAAAGTTTCTAAGATGTCATTGTCCACTAGAGTGTGAACAAAAGTAGACTGTGACATGTAGGAATCATAATCATCAAACTTATAGAAGCGACCAAATAGATTTGGTAATGATCTTGTAATAAAAATCATCTCAAAATGGAGGGAAATATTTGAAATTCTAACCCACATTAGATTCAAATTAAGTTTCTCAATAAAGAGGTTAAAGGAGGTTATTGAAGGTTTGACTTAGACAGAGTACTCTTCCCAAGCCTGTAAGTTACCCAAAACCAAGTTTATATCCTAAGAAGAGGCAAAGGAAGAAACAAAAAAACCCTTATGCATAGGGAAAAATTCAATCTTACAAGCCACAAGTGGTCTCCAAGAGTCCAAAATCTAGTTGTCTAAATTGAAAAGATAAGGCTAGAGGTTGGACAATCTACAAACCAAGCCTCTACGCTAGTAGAAGTCTTCATTTTCAACCACATTCACTCCAAAAACTATCCACCAAGGATGGTTTGGAACATAGAAGAGGGTGATTCATCCACAAAGGGAAAGTATAACTACATTTTGTCTCTTGAGAGAAGCTAAAGAAATCTACACTAATGATCTATTCTATTTACCAAACAACAATGCTCACAAAAAAATATTTTTTCCAATAGAATAATTAGAAATATCATCAATCAAATTTCTATTAAGAATTGTCTTAAGACCCTTTTCAACAATGTGACCCGATCTATGGTGCCATAACATACATTTATTTTTACTAGAAACTACATTGTAAGAGCTAAAAAATGTAGAGGTATTTAACCTTAAAAAAAGTCCCTACCCAAGATTTTTTAGATATCATCAAACTCCCTCTTAATAATCTCCAACTGGTCTTGTCAAATGTCACATACATTCTAGTATCTTTCAACTTGGATAATAGAATTAAATATCTTAAAATTCTTGGTATATGCAACATATTATCAACGATTTCAATGCTCCCACCACTGAAACACAACTTTACCTTTCTCTTACCTTTTCTTAGTGTTGTTATCACCAAGGAAAATATCTCCCACACCATTTTCTTAGTATGTTGAAAAATACTCCTTGTAAGGATTCATATGGTAGGAGAGACCTAAACGAATAAGCCAAGAATCATTATTTATAGTATTAGCTAAAATAAATAAATCATTAGAATCATCATCAAATAATTTCTTTTGTGAAGGAATCAACATTTTTTTTGCACTCGTTCACATGCCCTCTTTTGCCACTACTTTGACACTTTACTCTAGTTTTTGTAATGTACTTTATACTTATCCCTCTTTTAATCCCCTTTAAAAAAATTCTTCTTGGACCTACTCTACACATGCAAGGAATCTTGCGAGATAATATTCATAGACTTTCTCTTAATATCTTCTAAAAGAAATGTACAATCGTTGTTTTGTATCTTTGGCTCTTCATTTCCAATATGTACGACAACAACAAGTAGATTTTTCCAAGATTCAAACAAACAAAAAATAAATAAGATACATTTATCTTACTTAACATCTATTAATGAAAGATGACTTATAATAAAGTTAAATGCATTTAATAAATTTTCAATTGAATCACCATCTTTCATATTTAAAGAATATAACCATATTTTGAGATATAATTTGTTAAAAAAATCTTTTGATTTGAAAAATTTCATCCATATTCCACCACAACTTGTATTTGAAATCTTCTACATGGATACATTTAAGAGGAAAAAATTTGTAAGAAATAATTGAATAGTTACTCATGCCTTCTTGTATAAATTGTTCTAATATTCATCTAACATTACATATGGCTCTATTTCTTGTGAAACTAGAAATAAATGATCTCCCTGCTTAAGAAGATCCTTCATCATCCATTTCCACATATCATAGACAATCTCATTGAATTTATCAATATCCTGGCAACCAGTGGTGGTCATGGTATACAATCCTTTTCACAAATATGCAAGAGACAACAAAACAAAATATCCCATTATAGACAAAAATCCTCAACAATTAAGAGAAAGACATCCCTCTCTCAACATAACCATTAGATATGATACCAAATGTTGATACCAAGGTGAATAAAATTGCAATAACAAATTACCAATATGTTTGAAATCTCAAATTAAAATTGCGAAGTGAGATTATGTGTCACACTTTAAATGATAAGATGAAAGTCACAAAACCATAAGTTCAGTAACAATGATATACAGTTGAAGATGACAATTGTGTTCTGAAGATCGTAATAATTCAGTTGTATTTTGTGGAAGGATTCCACTTTGTAAATAAGGGTTAAAGATGTGTATATGAGATTTGAATTTTATACATGTTTTGGTCTTGGTTGTGGTGTTTCTTGGTGATCCAAAAATAGTTCATGGTGATCCAAAAATTGTGTTACCAAGTGATGCTGTTATGATCAGTTTGTGTTCAGGTCTGAAAATCTTTTGTGATAGCTTCCGATGAGGACAACTAGCAAGTGATATGGCATCTGACATGGATTTTGTATCTCACCTTGGCATGTGGAGGTCCGGATACAACTAGCATCTGATATGGTTCTTTAGGCAATGTGATGCTACACATTTGAGATAACTATGGAAGGTGTTCTAGTGATTATGGATCTAGTGTTGGACAATGTGTAACGTGTTCTTGGTCCCTTTCTCTCCTGGAGTGGATTGTGCTTCATGTTTTTGGTTTGGGTATTGCAGTTAATGTTTATCTCTTATCTGGATGGGTTCATGTTATGTGTGACCTATATTTTGGTTTGGATGCTCTTGGCATTGGACCTTATTGTAATGTGTTGCTGACATGGTCTACTTGTAATTTTTTTTTAATTTTCTTTTGGCATGGACGACCTTGTTGTAATTGTAATGACCTGACTTGTATATAAGTACAATGTGTACTTTGGAATGTGTAAGAGTGTAGTGAGTGAGAAAGTGAAGATTTATTATCAGAGTTTCTAAAGAGCAGAATTCAGTTTATGTAGTATATATTTGAGACTATGGTAGAGAAGTAAAGGCAGAGACAATATGTTGATGAGGTTGGAAGAGTTGTGCAAATCAGCTCCATTATCAAGAGAATTTATTCTTATCTATTGAGAGGAATTATATGTACCTTGTCCCTAGGAGAGAGATTCTTGGGTGCGCATGTTCTTTTGTGTATATTGCTACATTGGTAGTGTGCCTTTGTTTGCAATTTCAGAGTAGTGAGCTCCTATCTAAATTTGGTGTTGTATTGGCAGTGAGCATCTTTGCAATTCTGGAGCAGTGAGCTCCTACTATATTTGTAATCAGACTTTATATCATAGATTTATCTTTATGTGCAAGTGCTCACAAGGTTTTTCCCAGTTTGGGTTTTCCATGTATAAAATCTTGGTGTTCATGTGTTATTGTTTCTTTTTATTATTTACTTAATAAGTTGTGTGGTAGATAACATTGATGGTTGATTTTCTAAGTAAGGTTTTTGGTTTATGATGATTCAACCTCCCTCTCAACATCTAGTGTGTGTTCAACAAACCCAATAACATTATTTTACCTACATGGAACTCATCGTAAAACTACAATAAAATTGCTCCAATTTATTACATGTTATGGGAGGTAAACCACAATTGTAACCTGAAATAAGAGAAAAAAAACTACTTGGAAAAACCCATGCCTAGGATAGTGAATAGCCAATATTTATATAATTAAAATATTAATATTCATATGGATCCAACATGGATGCCTATCCCATAGTCAATCAATTATTTAGCCTCCTATATGGTTTGTAACTCCCAGATGACTCTTCCAATCACACAATAGGACAACCTTTCACTTCCAATATTGGGAAACCAACTCATAACTGTTGATATACCCAAATTGGATACATAGAAATAATCTTATCTCATTTTTCCTTGTAACATGACTCACATATATTCAACTCATTGAAATTGAACAACAATTTTCCATAGAATCATAATTTAAATATTTTCCCTATCATGTTGCCTAGAACACTTTCCAAGCAATGTGGAATTTCCTAAGAATGACATATGTGTTAGTAATAACTAAGAGGGGGGTGAATCGGTGGCCTCAAAAATATTCCAATAATAAACCCTTAAAACTTAGTACCATAATATTATACCTCTAGTTATCTTCAGTCTTATAAGATGAATGCCTCCAAATACTTATATCAAATTACTACTCCTTAGAATGCTTTGTAAAACCTTCTACTGTATGTTTACCAAAAATAAGTCTGTTAATTTATCGAAAGACAGTAAACTATCTAAAGTATACTGATCAATCCAATTAAGTTAAGTGTAATGCAAAACAGTAAAGTAATGACTCATAAACACAATGACACATGGATTTTTAACGTGGGAACCCTGTTAAGGTAAAAACCACTTGGGACCGATAACCCAAAATTTTCACTCTTCTGAAGTGAGCTCGGTGAAGAGCCAACCATGTTAAAGGTTACAAACACACTATTAGGTGTGACCTTGTTAGAGGGTTTAAAATTTTAGTCTATCACTTGATATTGGGCATCTCTATGCTACCATCCTTGATCAAACACTCACTTGTCTTGTCAATAGGTATCTGGCATCTCATGCTATCTTCATGATCAAACTTTTTGATACTCCTTGGGATGTATCTCAATATAGAGAGGATCTTTAAATCCCGCTCATTTAAGAGTCTTTCTAAATCAATGGTTAAAATGAAATAGTATGATTTGTTCACATATATAACTTTTACTTACATATTTTCAGATCTATTGTAATCTTACAAAACTATTATGATCAATATAAATTTGTTTATACCTTTGCTCCACTTTGATTCTACTCGGTAATATTGTGCTCTGTTGCTCGGTGTCCGCAAAATTCTTTAGCTCTTTCCTTAGATTTTTTATCAGTACTATATGAAGTTTATCTTCATCAGTTTCTCTTCAGCATCCTCTTTTCCTTTTCTCCGCACACCAATTTGTAATGAATTGATTTGTCTCTTTATAAACATGATATCACCATTTTTAGGTTCTTGATTTTCTTGATCTTGGCATGATCCATAATTCTCGCCAATCAGATTTAAAGCAAAACTCTTGTTTTATCTCACTGAGATCTTCTTTCCAATTGGACAAAACATATTTAAATCAATTACTTATCTCTGTCTTATCTTGTCGATGAAAACAATGATAACTGCCAGTTAACTCTATATCTAGCTCTGCCAGCTAGATATTTTTTCATTTTTGAACTTTAGTTAATTTCGGTTTAACTCTTTGATAGCGCCGGTCAACACTCCAATTCTCCTCGAGCTTCTCCGCCAGTTTACACTATGTTTCTAGCCGTCGGCTTTGCTTGTGATTCTGCTCGTCGATTTTCTTTCTTGGGCATCACTGTGAATTGACTGTCGGTGATCTCTATCTTTCGGGTTCCACTAACCGTTGGTGTTTGTAGTCACAATTTGAATACTTGTCTTTTATGCATTACTAAAAGCATAATCATTTTCTCTTTGATTCTCTGAAGTCTTTGACACTTTTTATATAACCGATTAGATTGTATCAGGTTGACATCAATGACAATATAATCCATTAACTGATTTAATGTTTTGCATTATCTTTCTGCATTTAAGTGATCAACTGAACATCTTCAAACATTTAATCAGTTACATTTCATCAATCTCTCCCTTTGGCATTGATGGCAACATACTACATTATCATACTATAACATCACTAATATAATATGAAATATATAGTTTCATCAAGCTTTCCTAATGTAACTATTACAAATGTATGGCTCTCGGTAAGCTCAAAAATAGCTTAATTTGTTTCTTGCATAGTGGTTTTCTTTATTCGTCAATCCCTTCAATTGATAGATGTATCATCTGATATCTTTGTTCTGATATGTGCTTTGCCTTGATTGATCCTCTTCTTGATAATCTCTTTTTCTTTTGACAACAATATTTCTCTTTTTCTAAAATCTCTTCCTTTGTTACTTCTCTCCCTTAGAATCTCTCCCTTTGTATGTTAAAGAAAATCTCTCCCTTGTATGATAATGAGAGAATATCTCTCCCTTTGACAACAATGCCAAAAAAAAAAACTTTTCCTTGATTTATCATCTATATCATGTTCCATCTCTTTGCATAATATATTTCTTGAATTTCCCTATCCATCAGCAATACAATGTCTCTGGTTTTCGATGTAGATTTGTACCTTGATGTGTAAAGATGTATTTATTATTTTCTATCTCAGTGTTTGCTCAACATGACTGATCTTCATATTTGGTATAGGCTGATGCAACCTCCTGGTCAGATTACTGAACGATAGACAAGGGTTGAACCCCTAGTCTCTGTCTCAGGTACTCAAATGTATCCTTTGGTAATGGCTTGGTGAATATGTCAGCTAATTTTTCCTTTGATTGAACATATTCCAGTGTCACTTATTTTGCTTGCACTTGTTCTCTCAAATAGTGATACTTGATAGCAATATTCTTAGTCTTAGCATGCATGAATGGATTTTTAGAAATGTTTATTGCACTAGTATTATCACAATAGATAATTATTGGTCCAAGGATCTTCATATTCATAACTTCCAGAAATTGTTTGATCCATGCAATATTAGAGCAATTTGCAGCAGCAGCCACATACTTTGCTTCTGCAGTAGAATGAGAGATGCATCATTGCTTCTTGCATATCCATGTGACCAATCTGTCACCCATGAAGAATGCTCCTCCAATTATGCTCTTTTGGTCATCAATGTTTCCAGCCCAATCAACATCTGTATAGACTTGTAGCTCAAAATTTCCTTCTCTTTTGTACCATAATCCATAGTCCTCGGTGTTGTTCAGATATCTCAAAATTGTTTTGACAGTAGTCATATGTGATTCTTTTGGATTATTAGAGAATATTGCAACTATCTGCACTGCATGTGCTATATCTGGTCTGGTGTGAACAACATACATCAGTTTTCCAATCATTGATCTATATAAGGTTTGATTTACCTCATTTGTCTTTTCTTCCTTTGTCATCTTGCATCCAGTAACCATAGGTGTTCCAACTGGTTTGGAATCTTCCATCTTGAATATCTTTAGCACTTCCTTGATGTATTTAGACTGAGTGATGTATATGCATGCATCTTGTTGAAGAATCTATAGACTAAGAAAGAATTTGATCTCTCCAAACATAGACATTTCAAGTTCCTTGCTCATTTCATTAGCAAGGGATTTCAATAACAATTCATTCCCTCCAAAAATGATATCATCAACAAAAATTTCAGCAATCATAATATTACCATCGGTATCTTCTTTTAAGTACAGATTGCTATTTTCACTTTTTTCTAACAAATTTTATGCTAATGAGATATGAGTGAATTCTGTCATACCAGGCTCTTGGTGCTTGTTTCAATCCATACAAGGCTTTATGTAGTCAACATACCATGTTTCTCTTGTCTGGATCAACAAACCCTTCTAGTTGTTCAATGTATACCTCTTCTTCAAGTATTCCATTGAGGAATGCAGATTTGACATCCATTTGGTATACATTGAATCCTTTAAATGTAGCATAAGCAAGTAAGATTCTAACTCCTTCTAGTCTAGCAACAGGTGCAAAGGTTTCACCATAATAAATACCTTCTTCTTGTGCATATCCCTTGCATACTAATCTTGATTTGTTTCTAGTAACTTCTCCATTCTCATTCATCTTGTTTTTGAATATCCATTTGGTACCAATGACATTATTTTCATCTGGTCTGGGTACTAGTGTTCATGTATTGTTCTTCTCAATCTATTCTATCTCTTCATTCATAGCACTAACCCATTCTTCATTCTCAAGTGTATTGTAAACATATTTAGGCTCAAAATCACAAAGTAAACATTTGGTGTTAAGTGACTTACTTCTTTTTCTTGTTCCATCCTTCTTGTCTCCTATTATTTGGTTCTATGGATGATGTCTTCTGACATACTTGGAAAGTTTCGGTTCAGCTCTATGTTTGTCATTCTGATTATCTTCTTCACCTTCATTTTCATCTCCATTGTTTTGGAACATCATCTTGAGGATTATCCTGATCATCGGTAATTGCAGTCTGATGCTCGGGTGCAATGTTCTAATGCTTGGGAGCGACACACTATTTCTCGGGTAGAGTGTCAGGTTCTGTATAAACAAACCTGTTGTAGTCCTCCGGTTCCTTTTTTCTTTCCTCATCATTCTTTTCTACAAATTCATCTATTTTCACATTTGCATTTTCAATGATTTTGTTAGATGACTTGTTAAGACATTTATAAGCCTTGCTTTTGGTTGGGGATCCTAGAAAGACACCTTCTTCACTTTTGTACTCAAGTTTTCCATTTCTATAATCCTTCAATATATAACATTGACTACCAAAGATTCTGAAGTAACTTACATTGGATGTATGACCATACCAAAGCTCATAGGGTGTCTTCTTTGTGTCCTTCTTCAATTGTACTCTATTTAGTGTATAGACAGCAGTACTAACAGCTTCCCTCCAGAATGTTTGAGTGATTCTTTTCTCAATCATCAATGTTCTTGCACAATCAACAATTGATCTATTTCTCCTCTCAGCAATTCCATTTTTTTGTGGTGTCCTTGGTGCATAAACCTGTCTTTTAATTTCATGCTCATTGCAATAGTCAATGAATTCTCCTAAAGTAAATTTCCCTCCTCTATCTGACCTTAAGCATTTCAATTTCTTTTCACTTTTTTTTTCTACCATTTAAACATCTTGAATGCTTCTGATTTATCTTTCGAAAACATGACTGTCATCATTCTAGAAAAATCATCAACAAAGAGAATGAAATACCTATCTCCATAGTAGCTCTTTGTTCTCATCGGTCCACATAGATCGGTATGGACTAATTCTAGAATTGCAGGAGATGTATGGGTTTTACTCTTGAAACTAGACTTTGTCATTTAACCTTTTTGACAATTTTTGCACATGATTTGCTCGGGCTTCGTCATTGGTCGATAAGCCTCTGACATTCCTTATGTTGCTTATCTTTATCATGTTGTCAAAATTCACATGACATAATATTTTGTGCCTCAACCATATGTCTTCATTTCTAGCCATCAAACAAGTGGTGTTAGTGTCATGAAGATAGAAAAGGTTACCTTTTGTCTACTCACCGGTACCAATCAACCTTCCTGATTCATTGAAGATCTTTTCCTTCTTATTTTCAAATGCTACTCTGTGACCTGAATTGTTCAACTGAGAAACACTTAAAAAATTGTAATTCAGTCTTTTAACCCAGTAATCATTTTTACATTTTATTAGGTTATTAAACATTATGGTTCCTTTACCTTCAACTGGACAAGGTGTATCATTTCCCATTCTTACTGAACCACCATTATAGTATTCAAAAGTCTCAAAGTTTTGTTTATCACCGATCATATGGTGAGTGCAGCCACTATCTATGATCCAGGCATCATTTTTACTAACCTTAGATATGAGTGCAGATATACATACCTTTCTTCATCTTCATCTGAATCATCCTTCATGGCTAATAATACCATCCCGATGTCTTCTTCTGATTCGGTGTCAGTATCATTAGCTCTTCTCTCATCTACGTAACAATATTTCTTCCATTTCTCCTTGTAGTCTTGGGTATCTCTCTTGTCAGATTGTTGGTTGCTTTGGTAATCTCTATTTTCACCTTTATCAAACTTCTTCTCATATGCTCTATCATTTCCTCTGTCTTCTTTTCTTCGGTTTGGGCACCTTGCAATGAAGTGTCCAACCTCTTTAAAATTTAAACATACAAGCGGTAATTTACTTTTGTATCTCCCTTTGCCTCTCTACAATCGTCTAGTCATTAGCGCTTCAATTTCATCAAGTCCTTGATCCTCATTAGTGCCATGGTAGAGAAACAAAGTCGTAAGGATCTGAAATGTTTGAGATCAGATAGAGGAGGATAATTTATATTAGATTAATTCACTAATTTTTATAATGAGAATGGTATAAAAAGACAGGTTTCTGCACCAACAACACCAAAGAAAAATGGGATTGCTGAGAGAAGGAACATATCAATAGTTGATTGTGCTAGAAAGTTGATGATAGAGAAATGCATCACCCAAATCTTTTGGAGGGAAGCTGTCAATACTGTTTTCTACACACTGAACAGAGTACAATTGAAGGACAAAAAGAAGACACCTTATGAGTTATGGTATGGTAAAACACCCAATGTAAGTTACTTCAAAATATTTGGTAGTCAATTTTATATCTTAAAGGATGATAGAAATGGAAATATTGACGCCAAAAGTGATGAAGGTATCTTTTTAGGGTATTCCACCAAGAGCAAAGCTTATAAATGTCTTATCAAGGCTTCTAAAAAAATTCTTAAAAGTGCAAATGTAAAGATAGATGAATTTGCAGAAAAGAATGAGCTGGAAAGCACAAAAGAACCAGAGGACTAAAACAAGTTTGTATACTGTGAAGAACCCAAAACTCTGCCCGAGCAACAGTGCTTAATTCCATAACAACTCAATGTTGCAACCGACGGTCAGGCTGTAATTACCGACGGTTAGGATAATGATCAAAATAATGTGCAAGGTGATGAAGAACAGAATGAAGATCAAAATGATGATCAAGCTGATACACAAAGATTTGTACCTATACTTGCAAGATATGTAAGAAGGAACCATCCAGAGATCCATATCATAGCAGATAAGAAAGTTGGTACAAGAACAAGAAGTAAGTCTTTAAACTCAAATTGTTTAATTTGTGAGTTTGAGCCAAAATCTGTCAATGTTGCACTTGATAATGAAGAATGGATAAGTGCCATGAATGATGAGATTGAGTAGATTGAGAAGAAAAAGACATGGTCACTTGTGCCAAGACTAGATGATAAGAATGTCATCGGTACAAAATGGATATTCAGGAATAAGCTGAATGAGAATGGAGAAGTCACAAGAAACAAAGAAAGACTAGTATGCAAGGGGTATGCACAAGAGGAAGGTATAGACTATGGAGAGACTTTTGCACCCGTTGCTAGGCTAGAAGGAGTAAGAATATTACTTGCTTATGATGCATTCAAAGGATTCAAGGTATATCAAATGAATGTCAAGTCAGCATTCCTAAATGGAATACTTGAAGAAGAGGTATACATTGAACAACCATAAGGGTTTGTAGATCCAAACAAGACAAACATGGTATGTAGACTTCACAAATCCTTGTAAGTATTAAAACAAGCTCCCAAATCCTGGTATGAATGACTTCATTCCTATCTTATAACTATTGTATTTTTAAGGACTAGTGAAAATAGTAATCTTTATTTGAAGGACGGTGTTGATGCTAACACTTTGATTGCTAAAATATTTGTTGACATCATATTTGGCAGCAATGATATGATATGAAAATAATTTTCTAATGAGATGAGAAAAGATTTTGAGATGTCTATGTTTGGAGAGATCAAGTTCTTTCTTGGTCTATAGATCATTCAACAAAGTTAAGGTATTTTCATTACACAATCCAAATACATCAAAGAGGTCTTGAAAATATTCAAGATGGAAGATTCCTAACCAGATGGAACACCGATGGCTACTGGATGTAAGTTAACAAAGGAGGACAAGACAACAGAGGTAAATCAGACTTTGTTCAGATCAATGATTGGAAAACTCATGTATGTTGTACACACTAGACCAGATATTGCACATGAAGTAGGAATTGTTGCTAGATTTTTTGCTAACCACAGGGAATCACATATGACTACTGTGAAAAGGATTTTAAGATATCTAAAGAATACTAAGGAATATGGCTTATGGTATAGAAGAAAAATAAAATTTGAACTTATAGAAGCGACCAAATAGAATTGGTAATGATCTTGTAATAAAAATCATCTCAAAATGGAGGGAAATATTTGAAATTCTAACCCACATTAGATTCACATTGAGTTTCTCAATAAAGAGGTTAAAGGAGGTTATTGAAGGTTTGACTTAGACAGAGTACTCTTCCCAAGCCCGTAAGTTACCCAGCACCAAGTTTATATCCTAAGAAGAGGCAAAGGAAGAAACAAAAAAACCCTTATGCATAGGGAAAAATTCAATCTTACAAGCCACAAGTGGTCTCCAAGAGTCCAAAATCTAGTTGTCTAAATTGAAAAGATAAGGCTAGAGGTTGGACAATCTACAAACCAAGCCTCTACGCTAGTAGAAGTCTTCATTTTCAACCACATTCACTCCAAAAACTATCCACCAAGGATGGTTTGGAACATAGAAGAGGGTGATTCATCCACAAAGGGAAAGTATAACTACATTTTGTCTCTTGAGAGAAGCTAAAGAAATCTACACTAATGATCTATTCTATTTACCAAACAACAATGCTCACAAAAAAATATTTTTTCCAATAGAATAATTAGAAATATCATCAATCAAATTTCTATTAAGAATTGTCTTAAGACCCTTTTCAACAATGTGACCCGATCTATGGTGCCATAACATACATTTATTTTTACTAGAAACTACATTGTAAGAGCTAAAAAATGTAGAGGTATTTAACCTTAAAAAAAGTCCCTACCCAAGATTTTTTAGATATCATCAAACTCCCTCTTAATAATCTCCAACTGGTCTTGTCAAATGTCACATACATTCTAGTATCTTTCAACTTGGATAATAGAATTAAATATCTTAAAATTCTTGGTATATGCAACATATTATCAACGATTTCAATGCTCCCACCACTGAAACACAACTTTACCTTTCTCTTACCTTTTCTTAGTGTTGTTATCACCAAGGAAAATATCTCCCACACCATTTTCTTAGTATGTTGAAAAATACTCCTTGTAAGGATTCATATGGTAGGAGAGACCTAAACGAATAAGCCAAGAATCATTATTTATAGTATTAGCTAAAATAAATAAATCATTAGAATCATCATCAAATAATTTCTTTTGTGAAGGAATCAACATTTTTTTTGCACTCGTTCACATGCCCTCTTTTGCCACTACTTTGACACTTTACTCTAGTTTTTGTAATGTACTTTATACTTATCCCTCTTTTAATCCCCTTTAAAAAAATTCTTCTTGGACCTACTCTACACATGCAAGGAATCTTGCGAGATAATATTCATAGACTTTCTCTTAATATCTTCTAAAAGAAATGTACAATCGTTGTTTTGTATCTTTGGCTCTTCATTTCCAATATGTACGACAACAACAAGTAGATTTTTCCAAGATTCAAACAAACAAAAAATAAATAAGATACATTTATCTTACTTAACATCTATTAATGAAAGATGACTTATAATAAAGTTAAATGCATTTAATAAATTTTCAATTGAATCACCATCTTTCATATTTAAAGAATATAACCATATTTTGAGATATAATTTGTTAAAAAAATCTTTTGATTTGAAAAATTTCATCCATATTCCACCACAACTTGTATTTGAAATCTTCTACATGGATACATTTAAGAGGAAAAAATTTGTAAGAAATAATTGAATAGTTACTCATGCCTTCTTGTATAAATTGTTCTAATATTCATCTAACATTACATATGGCTCTATTTCTTGTGAAACTAGAAATAAATGATCTCCCTGCTTAAGAAGATCCTTCATCATCCATTTCCACATATCATAGACAATCTCATTGAATTTATCAATATCCTGGCAACCAGTGGTGGTCATGGTATACAATCCTTTTCACAAATATGCAAGAGACAACAAAACAAAATATCCCATTATAGACAAAAATCCTCAACAATTAAGAGAAAGACATCCCTCTCTCAACATAACCATTAGATATGATACCAAATGTTGATACCAAGGTGAATAAAATTGCAATAACAAATTACCAATATGTTTGAAATCTCAAATTAAAATTGCGAAGTGAGATTATGTGTCACACTTTAAATGATAAGATGAAAGTCACAAAACCATAAGTTCAGTAACAATGATATACAGTTGAAGATGACAATTGTGTTCTGAAGATCGTAATAATTCAGTTGTATTTTGTGGAAGGATTCCACTTTGTAAATAAGGGTTAAAGATGTGTATATGAGATTTGAATTTTATACATGTTTTGGTCTTGGTTGTGGTGTTTCTTGGTGATCCAAAAATAGTTCATGGTGATCCAAAAATTGTGTTACCAAGTGATGCTGTTATGATCAGTTTGTGTTCAGGTCTGAAAATCTTTTGTGATAGCTTCCGATGAGGACAACTAGCAAGTGATATGGCATCTGACATGGATTTTGTATCTCACCTTGGCATGTGGAGGTCCGGATACAACTAGCATCTGATATGGTTCTTTAGGCAATGTGATGCTACACATTTGAGATAACTATGGAAGGTGTTCTAGTGATTATGGATCTAGTGTTGGACAATGTGTAACGTGTTCTTGGTCCCTTTCTCTCCTGGAGTGGATTGTGCTTCATGTTTTTGGTTTGGGTATTGCAGTTAATGTTTATCTCTTATCTGGATGGGTTCATGTTATGTGTGACCTATATTTTGGTTTGGATGCTCTTGGCATTGGACCTTATTGTAATGTGTTGCTGACATGGTCTACTTGTAATTTTTTTTTAATTTTCTTTTGGCATGGACGACCTTGTTGTAATTGTAATGACCTGACTTGTATATAAGTACAATGTGTACTTTGGAATGTGTAAGAGTGTAGTGAGTGAGAAAGTGAAGATTTATTATCAGAGTTTCTAAAGAGCAGAATTCAGTTTATGTAGTATATATTTGAGACTATGGTAGAGAAGTAAAGGCAGAGACAATATGTTGATGAGGTTGGAAGAGTTGTGCAAATCAGCTCCATTATCAAGAGAATTTATTCTTATCTATTGAGAGGAATTATATGTACCTTGTCCCTAGGAGAGAGATTCTTGGGTGCGCATGTTCTTTTGTGTATATTGCTACATTGGTAGTGTGCCTTTGTTTGCAATTTCAGAGTAGTGAGCTCCTATCTAAATTTGGTGTTGTATTGGCAGTGAGCATCTTTGCAATTCTGGAGCAGTGAGCTCCTACTATATTTGTAATCAGACTTTATATCATAGATTTATCTTTATGTGCAAGTGCTCACAAGGTTTTTCCCAGTTTGGGTTTTCCATGTATAAAATCTTGGTGTTCATGTGTTATTGTTTCTTTTTATTATTTACTTAATAAGTTGTGTGGTAGATAACATTGATGGTTGATTTTCTAAGTAAGGTTTTTGGTTTATGATGATTCAACCTCCCTCTCAACATCTAGTGTGTGTTCAACAAACCCAATAACATTATTTTACCTACATGGAACTCATCGTAAAACTACAATAAAATTGCTCCAATTTATTACATGTTATGGGAGGTAAACCACAATTGTAACCTGAAATAAGAGAAAAAAAACTACTTGGAAAAACCCATGCCTAGGATAGTGAATAGCCAATATTTATATAATTAAAATATTAATATTCATATGGATCCAACATGGATGCCTATCCCATAGTCAATCAATTATTTAGCCTCCTATATGGTTTGTAACTCCCAGATGACTCTTCCAATCACACAATAGGACAACCTTTCACTTCCAATATTGGGAAACCAACTCATAACTGTTGATATACCCAAATTGGATACATAGAAATAATCTTATCTCATTTTTCCTTGTAACATGACTCACATATATTCAACTCATTGAAATTGAACAACAATTTTCCATAGAATCATAATTTAAATATTTTCCCTATCATGTTGCCTAGAACACTTTCCAAGCAATGTGGAATTTCCTAAGAATGACATATGTGTTAGTAATAACTAAGAGGGGGGTGAATCGGTGGCCTCAAAAATATTCCAATAATAAACCCTTAAAACTTAGTACCATAATATTATACCTCTAGTTATCTTCAGTCTTATAAGATGAATGCCTCCAAATACTTATATCAAATTACTACTCCTTAGAATGCTTTGTAAAACCTTCTACTGTATGTTTACCAAAAATAAGTCTGTTAATTTATCGAAAGACAGTAAACTATCTAAAGTATACTGATCAATCCAATTAAGTTAAGTGTAATGCAAAACAGTAAAGTAATGACTCATAAACACAATGACACATGGATTTTTAACGTGGGAACCCTGTTAAGGTAAAAACCACTTGGGACCGATAACCCAAAATTTTCACTCTTCTGAAGTGAGCTCGGTGAAGAGCCAACCATGTTAAAGGTTACAAACACACTATTAGGTGTGACCTTGTTAGAGGGTTTAAAATTTTAGTCTATCACTTGATATTGGGCATCTCTATGCTACCATCCTTGATCAAACACTCACTTGTCTTGTCAATAGGTATCTGGCATCTCATGCTATCTTCATGATCAAACTTTTTGATACTCCTTGGGATGTATCTCAATATAGAGAGGATCTTTAAATCCCGCTCATTTAAGAGTCTTTCTAAATCAATGGTTAAAATGAAATAGTATGATTTGTTCACATATATAACTTTTACTTACATATTTTCAGATCTATTGTAATCTTACAAAACTATTATGATCAATATAAATTTGTTTATACCTTTGCTCCACTTTGATTCTACTCGGTAATATTGTGCTCTGTTGCTCGGTGTCCGCAAAATTCTTTAGCTCTTTCCTTAGATTTTTTATCAGTACTATATGAAGTTTATCTTCATCAGTTTCTCTTCAGCATCCTCTTTTCCTTTTCTCCGCACACCAATTTGTAATGAATTGATTTGTCTCTTTATAAACATGATATCACCATTTTTAGGTTCTTGATTTTCTTGATCTTGGCATGATCCATAATTCTCGCCAATCAGATTTAAAGCAAAACTCTTGTTTTATCTCACTGAGATCTTCTTTCCAATTGGACAAAACATATTTAAATCAATTACTTATCTCTGTCTTATCTTGTCGATGAAAACAATGATAACTGCCAGTTAACTCTATATCTAGCTCTGCCAGCTAGATATTTTTTCATTTTTGAACTTTAGTTAATTTCGGTTTAACTCTTTGATAGCGCCGGTCAACACTCCAATTCTCCTCGAGCTTCTCCGCCAGTTTACACTATGTTTCTAGCCGTCGGCTTTGCTTGTGATTCTGCTCGTCGATTTTCTTTCTTGGGCATCACTGTGAATTGACTGTCGGTGATCTCTATCTTTCGGGTTCCACTAACCGTTGGTGTTTGTAGTCACAATTTGAATACTTGTCTTTTATGCATTACTAAAAGCATAATCATTTTCTCTTTGATTCTCTGAAGTCTTTGACACTTTTTATATAACCGATTAGATTGTATCAGGTTGACATCAATGACAATATAATCCATTAACTGATTTAATGTTTTGCATTATCTTTCTGCATTTAAGTGATCAACTGAACATCTTCAAACATTTAATCAGTTACATTTCATCAATCTCTCCCTTTGGCATTGATGGCAACATACTACATTATCATACTATAACATCACTAATATAATATGAAATATATAGTTTCATCAAGCTTTCCTAATGTAACTATTACAAATGTATGGCTCTCGGTAAGCTCAAAAATAGCTTAATTTGTTTCTTGCATAGTGGTTTTCTTTATTCGTCAATCCCTTCAATTGATAGATGTATCATCTGATATCTTTGTTCTGATATGTGCTTTGCCTTGATTGATCCTCTTCTTGATAATCTCTTTTTCTTTTGACAACAATATTTCTCTTTTTCTAAAATCTCTTCCTTTGTTACTTCTCTCCCTTAGAATCTCTCCCTTTGTATGTTAAAGAAAATCTCTCCCTTGTATGATAATGAGAGAATATCTCTCCCTTTGACAACAATGCCAAAAAAAAAAACTTTTCCTTGATTTATCATCTATATCATGTTCCATCTCTTTGCATAATATATTTCTTGAATTTCCCTATCCATCAGCAATACAATGTCTCTGGTTTTCGATGTAGATTTGTACCTTGATGTGTAAAGATGTATTTATTATTTTCTATCTCAGTGTTTGCTCAACATGACTGATCTTCATATTTGGTATAGGCTGATGCAACCTCCTGGTCAGATTACTGAACGATAGACAAGGGTTGAACCCCTAGTCTCTGTCTCAGGTACTCAAATGTATCCTTTGGTAATGGCTTGGTGAATATGTCAGCTAATTTTTCCTTTGATTGAACATATTCCAGTGTCACTTATTTTGCTTGCACTTGTTCTCTCAAATAGTGATACTTGATAGCAATATTCTTAGTCTTAGCATGCATGAATGGATTTTTAGAAATGTTTATTGCACTAGTATTATCACAATAGATAATTATTGGTCCAAGGATCTTCATATTCATAACTTCCAGAAATTGTTTGATCCATGCAATATTAGAGCAATTTGCAGCAGCAGCCACATACTTTGCTTCTGCAGTAGAATGAGAGATGCATCATTGCTTCTTGCATATCCATGTGACCAATCTGTCACCCATGAAGAATGCTCCTCCAATTATGCTCTTTTGGTCATCAATGTTTCCAGCCCAATCAACATCTGTATAGACTTGTAGCTCAAAATTTCCTTCTCTTTTGTACCATAATCCATAGTCCTCGGTGTTGTTCAGATATCTCAAAATTGTTTTGACAGTAGTCATATGTGATTCTTTTGGATTATTAGAGAATATTGCAACTATCTGCACTGCATGTGCTATATCTGGTCTGGTGTGAACAACATACATCAGTTTTCCAATCATTGATCTATATAAGGTTTGATTTACCTCATTTGTCTTTTCTTCCTTTGTCATCTTGCATCCAGTAACCATAGGTGTTCCAACTGGTTTGGAATCTTCCATCTTGAATATCTTTAGCACTTCCTTGATGTATTTAGACTGAGTGATGTATATGCATGCATCTTGTTGAAGAATCTATAGACTAAGAAAGAATTTGATCTCTCCAAACATAGACATTTCAAGTTCCTTGCTCATTTCATTAGCAAGGGATTTCAATAACAATTCATTCCCTCCAAAAATGATATCATCAACAAAAATTTCAGCAATCATAATATTACCATCGGTATCTTCTTTTAAGTACAGATTGCTATTTTCACTTTTTTCTAACAAATTTTATGCTAATGAGATATGAGTGAATTCTGTCATACCAGGCTCTTGGTGCTTGTTTCAATCCATACAAGGCTTTATGTAGTCAACATACCATGTTTCTCTTGTCTGGATCAACAAACCCTTCTAGTTGTTCAATGTATACCTCTTCTTCAAGTATTCCATTGAGGAATGCAGATTTGACATCCATTTGGTATACATTGAATCCTTTAAATG
>MU227649.1:9696561-9714313 GCA_018584345.1 Thuja plicata
TGGAGTGATAGGGGATGGGATAATTTTAGAAAATAGTAGAGGAGGTCCCAAATTAGTGTGAGGAAAATATGGGTTTGAAAAATAGTTATATATAACATACAACATAAATATATCTAAAAGATTTATGACTCAAATCTATAAGCTAGTCCGTTTAAGCTTTCAAACTCTTACTAAATAGTCGAAATGACATTAAACTTACCACTAAATGAATTACCTTCCTCCTCATCCATTAGTGGAACTAAAAAAGTATCAATCCATAATATAATATTGACCACATTCAACACTAGTGTTTATCTTGATTATTTCATTCCTTTATTATACATAAGATACCATAGATTAAAGCAAAAACTCAATCACACGAAAATGGATTCAAAACAAATGTTCTCATCATATGCGTACTAAAAAATTATTACAACACAATACACAACACTTCACAATACATTAGTTCTCACATGAAATACTAGTAGGACCAACATAAAATAGTCCAAATATGAATATCCTTAGACCATGAAGACACTTTAACTATTGTATAACAAATATTTCCATTGATAAGTAGGAGATATTTTTCCACAACAAGTCAAATTGTGATATTGCTATCAAGATTCAACTGTGTAGTTTTTTGAGTCAAACTCATTGACCCATGTTTCATGAGTAGTGGTTAACTTGAACCCATCTCTCATGAGAATGAATGGAACACTTAGCACTCATTGCATCTAGGTGATGCTCACAGAGGTGAAGCACTGTGACTTCTCGGGAGGTCACCCACTCTGCCTGCAACCCCATATTTCCATGTTAGAGAAAATACTACACCTTTATGAACAATGGTTAGACAAGAATTCTTCTTGCGCCAATTGAGAAGGAAATATAAGTATGCATTAATGCCAAAGATGGGTACTTGTGGATGGTAAAAAATCATTTGATGGTTTAAATCATGAAAACTATTGTCCATAATAATACTGGTGTATGCAATAGAAAAAATAGAACAGAATGGCTTGTAATATGGATCGTAAAGTGGTTGAAAGTATATCATATATGTTTATTACTACTTTAAAATTTAACAACACAACAATATTGTGCTATGTGGTTGGAGTAGATCAAGTGAGTGAAAGAAGGTATTCATTTAGTACAAGAGATGCACTGCTTCCTAGTCAACATAGATCTTATATCAGTTACAATGAACTGTCTCAATATTTTCATACACAGAGGGTTTGGAATTCCTAGATGGTCATACCGTAAGATTAAAGTACAATGCTGGTTATAGTTTTAAAATTTTGAAATGGAACGTCTGAGAATTTCATCAAATTTTAAAGACTGATTTGACATAATATAGCTTTTATAATTCATCTTCTTTGATTTCAATATTCTTTTAAAAGAAACAATATTTTGTGGGATCTATGAAGTGAAACCCTAAAAATCCCAATGTTGTTCAGTGAACAAATAAGGGAGATTTTTTTTTAAACTTGAATTTTTCATCTTTGAAAAAGGCTCTAAGTGCAAAATGGATTGGAAAAACCTATTCCCTTACATATTAGCTCTTTTATATTTCATCTAATCTTTTCATCTGTCCACATGGTAGTCAAAAAAATTTTCAAAGTTTCCAAGAGCAATGCAGGGGTTGACAATTGCAGTAGAGATTGGTGGATGAAGAGACTAAAAGGCTTTGACAGGCATGTTTTAAGGCCAATTACATCATATACAGTAGAGACATTATCGGATCAAAACTATATTAGTTGCAGTACCAGTCAAATCATATACAACAAAGACATTATCTGCATATTATTTTATTCATTTTCAAGAGAAATTAAAAGCCTCGTAGTTTTTAAGAATTGATGATTTGTTTTCTATAGTATGAGGAAACAATAGTGTATTCTATTTTGTGACGATAATATTTGTGCAACAAGTCTGTAATCATAGCCCAATATCATTGTAAGTGAGTATAGAGGCAGGGGACATAAACTGCTACATTTTTCTTATACTGGAGTGAAGAGAGGATAATAACTTAAAATTAAAATTAGATGTAATTGTGATACTGCAATTATAGTTTGGTCATTTTCAATATGAAAGCATTTTTTATCATCTGTAAATCTTTAATATTGATTGTGATGATGATGTTATGGTGGAATAAATGTTGTATTAGTTGAATAAAATATGTACCATTGTCATTGTTGATGATGAATAAAGGATGTTATAATGTTGTACTTATGATTTGGTGGCAAAGAAAACTATTTATATTGGGTATTATACTATGAGCTTGGTGAAATGGGTCCTTTTTTAGTGATGGACTTGTTATCATGTGGTCATGACTGGTGTAAGATCCTTGCAATCATAGTGCCAAGCCTAAAGACGTCAAATCTTCTCAGATAAAAAATTTTGATCCACCTTCAACCAGCACAAGCTTTTTGTTGCAGGCCCTATACTGTTACCTTAATACTATTTTGTTTCATTCATGGACCGCTCATTGGCCATTTCGATGAGGACTGCAAGCCTATCATAATCTAGGAAGGTAAAATCCTAAGGGAAATGAATGACATTATTTCTAAAAAAATAGAATATCAATTATGAATGATAGGTTAAAGAAAGAGAACTTATACTTACAACAACATAAGTTAAAATTTATGATGGTACATTTAAAGTAGGACCAAAAGTAAGGAGTAAAATGAAAGTTGAAATGATAAAGTAAACACTTTTAATTCCTATGATTTGAAATGCTTTTAGGAAAAACTATGAGCTTTCTTAGATTAACATCTCAGATCACACTCTCTTTACAATAGATCAGAGAGTATGATGCAAAATGTTGATCAAAAAGCTATCAATTATTTCTACAAATATTTGAAAACACATCACAATGAAATATCATATTTGAATTTGATTTCTAACACAAACCTATTATTACAAAACTAACAAAGAATATATATATACACACACACACACACACACACACACAAACATAGGATCTTCAATTAAAAAATATTCTCCAAAAAAAAAAATCATAGACCTTCCTCATACACACGTTAAATATAAAATATAGTGTGCCTTGTGTTAAGATACCTAACAAATCTTCTAACTTAGGAATAGACAAGAGCACTGGGGGACTTTTTTCTCATCTCTTTTTCAATGGTTATACATATAATCTACTATTTTACCCCCGCCATTGATGTACTGCAACACCCTCTTCTCTGAGACACTGTACAAGACATGTGCAGTCAACAGAATTAAGGATAAATATGGGTATCATCATTTGCTCATTTGTAGATAATTGTAATTAACGTTACTAGATAAAGATCAAGGAATTACATGAGATCATTCTCCCACTACGTCTATATGACTAATGTATATAACGTTTGATCTTATTCATATCCCTCAAATATTTAGAAACTATGAGACCTAGAGGAGGGTAGGTATCTCCTATCTGTTAAACACATGTCTGGCGGGTAGGGGGTGTTTTCTGATGTCTCCTAATGCTTCAATGCACATCTCTCACACCAATAAAAACCAAAGAGAATTAATGAAAGTGAAAATTAAATGAAATTCCCAAGGTCCTAATAGGTGAGAATTGAGAAGACTTAAACTACTTCATTTGTAGAGTCATGTAATTTTTGTGGTCCATATTGTTAGATTTGTTAGACTTCTAGATTAAATATCATATACAGTTTAATCCAAGAGTTTAACAAATCTAACACTTAGTTTCTAATTTGTTCAAAGAACCAAATTAGCTTTAAAGTCTGAGAGTGTGCAAAACATGACAATAGGATATAGGAAAAAAGGACAGTATTATTTTTTAAAAAAATTGCAGACTTGAGCAGCATGACTTATATGGCATAACCTTATATATTCTTATTATTACTACTTTTTTTTTATATGTTAAGAGAAGTTATTATTAATCATATTGGTAACATAATAAATTAAAAGTTTAGAATGACATTCTTTCAAGTGTGATCCTATTTATGACAGTTGCAGCTTGCATTTGCATCCTAAAAGTTCTTAGTAATCATATAAAGTCCTGCTAGAAGGCATCCTACATAGACCCAAAGAAATATATTAAATACATTCCATGTAATTAATACAAAAACTCATATAGTATCCCTTTTGTAATTTCTCCTTCTAGAATTTATCTTAAATTGTACCCTACAACACAATTTCAATGACTAGGGTTAGAGAGGCGGCTTACTGAGTATGATATTTCATCCATTGTACTTTGAAGATGAGTCCTACAATCAAAAAGTAAGGAAACAAGTGTACATGTGTACATACATAAACTGATTGTTAGCATGATATAATCTATCTTAAGCCTTATGAATTAATAAAGAGATATACAAACCCTAACCTAGAGATTCAGATAACAAGGCATATGAAGAAGTTCACTTATAGCATTTAACACATAGAGTGCATATAAATACATATAAGATATTAAGCTAATTAATTATCACTGAAACAAAATGAATTGAACACTTATCAATTAATCATAGCTAGATATAGGAAATCATAATAGAGCTCGTTGACAGGAAGGCCTTTACAAAGTTCATGGCCAAATTTGGAATGCTAGATGGAATTACAAGCTAGTTGAGGTTATAATGTAACATGAATATTACACTTCAGGGGTATTCATTAACATATTAATAAGTGTTCAACAGTGATATACTAATCTAAAGGTTGTTCATGACACCAGAATGGTGTTTTGCATAAGTGCAAAGATGGATTTGTTTTGGAGGTAGAGAAGCTCATTACTTCTAAGATGTTTTTTTTCTAAAGGTCTAATTGAAGAAGCTCATTGACTCCAAGAGCATAATTTATATTGATGAAAAGACACCAAACTCATTGGCTTGGATTGAATTGGCAACAAATATCAGAACACGTTGAATCAAGTAAAACATAATTACAATGGCGAATTCATCAAGAGTACACAATAATTTGACTAGAATAATAATGGTAGTTGATCCTATGATTGCTGACTATGTAGCAAAGGTAGTCTCCATGTAGAATATATATGCTAGCCAACTATAACTAGGATAGTAATTTGCAAGGTTTATGTTTAAAGAACTGATTTACAATGAAAGCATTGATAAAGAAAATCAAAGAACAATGACTAATGATAGCAGAGGTTAATAATCAATGATGATATTAGAAGAATCTATGGCAGTGATTTCATCAACAACAAAAATTATTAACAAAGTCCAAAAATATGAACAACAGTCAAATGAATATGAATAGTGATCTAATGAACAATAAAGTAGTGATGTGATTATATAGAACAACACAAGGCAACAACTTGATTAAATATGTGAGATACGATTCGTATAGAGGTAGTAGACAATATGATGTGATTCAGTTAGTCAAGAAAATACAAAAGGCAATGATTGTATTAGAAGTTTAAAAAAATATAAACACAAAAGAGAATAGTGATTGTATTCGACAACATTAAGGCAGCGATAGTGTTTGACTGAGGCAGGGAATGACAATACGTTAGAGTAGACAACATATAGCCAAAAAGGTGCGATTATATTCCTATCATGTGGGACTTCATGAAAGGGCACAACTTTGTAGGGTGTGTTATAACAATTATTATGTGGAAGGAAAACTCTCTATGTCGGTTAAAGAAAGCGATAAAGACTAATAGAAGGCAACAATTAATTAACAAAAGGTTGCTACTCTTGGGAGAATCATATCTCTTCAAGAAAAGTTGTTAGGGATATAAAAGCAAACTTTTTGGACATAAAGTCTGTAATGTCAAAAAAAGAAATGTAATATCATAAGAGTTACAACCAAATTTAAAGAAGAAAATATAAGTGTGGTTCACATTTATATGGAAGAATTCATTCTTCTTTTTGCAAAGAATATGTGCAGTACCCTGTGAATATTATATGCAGATTCAGTGATTTCCTAAAAGCAGAAGTATATGTGATTCCATGTTTTTTTCCCTATTATAGTCATCTTTAATCGTGTTTTCTTGGGTCTAAATGCTACTATTTTAAGATCTCTTTGATTGGGCATGTTACTACATTGAACTAAGATTATTTTGGTTTTTATATTGTTGCATTTAGTTTACCATAGGAAAGGAAATCGTGTTTTGAACTAGAAGACTTGTAGAATATTTGAGTTGAGTTGGGTTCCTTGAGTGATTTCCAAGACACTTGTAGAATCCTTGAGTTGAGTTGGGTTCCTTAAGGGGATAGTAAACTAGGGCTCTACATCAGTTTAGCTTGAGCTTCACTTGGTTTCGAGAATAGTTTAATATTCTCTACTTAACAAGGCCAGCCACATGAAGGTGGAAGCTCATTTGGCCCCACGCCCCCCCCCCCTCCTAACATCACTCTAAATTCCACATTAACATCTAACATTCATTCATTCATCCATTTATGAAATATAATATTCAATCATTATAATCACATAACATTCAATAACACCTAAAATTAATTAACAATTGGACATTCATCAATAATTCATCAACAGTTAGTAGCACAAAATTACATTCATTAAGACAACATAACTATATTATCAAAAAGGGTTTATTGCAATATTTTCTTTTTTGGTTTCTTCCTCTTTTTTTGCATGAAACAGATAAGCAGAGCATCAAGATCTTCGTCACTCCCCTCCTCTTCTTCTTGTGAATCCAATAAATGCCTCCTCCTGTGTGTAGGAGGACACTGGTGCGCCAAAGGGGGGTCCGCTGCAATAACAACTAAATAGGTTAGATGCACAATATTGTATATTAGTGTTACAAGTATTTCATTAATTAAAATAAGATAACAACAGATAAAAAAAAATTAAAATAACATAACATTGATTTTCTTTATCTGACAATGCCACATCATCTCAAATATGGTGAACACTCGGATCATCCTCCTCTCGTTCACCATGACGTTCTGCATGCTCTAAAATGTACACAAGAAATGTTACACCAATTTTAATTTAAAATGTTAAATCTTATTAAAAATTACACAATTAATGTTCAATAGAAAATGAATACCTCCATCAATGCGGTGCACATCAGGGTCTTCATCGTGTGGAGGTTTTGTGCTAGGATTAGAAGGTTGCATTGCAATTTCATGCGGTAAAGGGGTTAAATAAACATCCAATAGATTATCACTCAAGTATTCAATTTGAAATCATTTTCATTTGGCCTACTTACCTGTGTGTGAACCGATGCAGCAAACTGTTGGCTATGGCGTAGGTGTTCAGCCACGGATTTATAGTCTTCCTTTAAGTCAATATTTCTATCTTCTTCCATGGGTGCTACATTAAAATATGAGCCTTGCATTTTTGGCTTAATATCGTCAATTTTGTAGATATTGTTTGATTAAACAAAATTGTTTGCAATTTATGAAAAAATTGATTCAAAATTTCATTTACTGCTACTTATAATTCTTGCTTGAAGTTTCAGATAACCACTAGAGCCAAGTTTGTGTTGGCCAATCTTTTTTATTCTGGCCTTTGTAGCCTTTGATGTATCCTGCAGTCTATGAAAAGTTTGAAATATATTAGATTATATAAACATAAAGATCACTAATTAGTGCATAATTACCTTATACTTAATACTATCACATACCTACTATTGTCGTTTACTGGTGCAATTCCTCTTTGGCTTTGCGCTTTCTCCTTTACATCCAAAATGAATTCCTTCCACTGCATCTCTGGAATCATAGGAGGACGCTCGTACTTTGGGTTGTTCACTAGATTCCTTTTGTATGTGTCCCTCATAGTCTTTAGATGTTTGCAAGCTCTCTGAAGAACTTTGTCACTGTCAAAAATGTTACTTCCAAAGAGCTCCTCTAAAGATTTTATGAGCTGATCTTTTAATTTTTTATCCTATAAATTCCACCTTTTAAGAAAAAACAAAGTTGTTATCTAAAAAAATTAACTGAAGTTGCGTACCTTAAATATAGTACAATAAATAGATGAAAGGAAAAATATTCTAGCAATTATATGAAATCAAAGCAGTGGGATAGGGGTAGTTAACATATGGTGTTCCACCTTGTACGTATGGTGAGCTTGAATAGCGACAATGTCATCTCATGAATCTTTTCATAAAAAACATCATTCCCTGCAAACACATCATGGGATCATCGATCCAAAATGAGTTATGAATAAGTAAATTAAAATTAGAATATAAATAATAATAATTTTAAAGTACCTGGAAGCTTAGGTAATTTTAAGGAAATCATATCTTCATTGGTCAAGAACAATGACGTCTACAATTTTCCCATACTAGCAACATAGGTAGATCCTGGAAACGCCTCTAAATTATCACCAGTACTAATCTTTGTATCCTGGGGAGGTGTATCTTGTACTGCACAAAATTATTCCACTATGAAATGCATCCAAGATTAAATTACAAATCAAACCATAACTAACACATAATCAAATATAGAAAAACAAGGACCTACCAGGTATAGACCGTGCAAACGTGGATGTTTGCATGCTTCTTGTTGCCAACATTATAGTTGGCAATGACGTCCTCATAGGAGGAGGTGTCTGGAGTACATCATGACCTAAATGTACAGTTTGAAGTGAGGATTCAAGATATATGTGAGTTTGAATAAAACAACTAGTAAATCCAATGAAAAATGTAGATTTCTAATCAGTAAGACCAATGAAGTTTGTAACCTATTAACTTAAGGATTATTTTACCTGCAGGAGCTATACTAGTACCGGCCTCACCGCGATGTCCATGAGGAGTTGCTTGAGCACACAAAAAATCCTTTAAGAACATACATATTTTAGTTCATGACATAAAAGAGCATAAAATATAAAACTTTATTGAACTTTGTTATAACTAAAGATTCATTACTGCTTACTTCCAAATTACGTTCTTGCAGCATCAATAAATCTTTCCTCGTCATCGCCTCCTCACTTGGATCTGGATCGACCAAAATGCCAAGAATTTATGAACTGATTCTTTGTAATTTCTTCTTGACTATCCATGCGGGGTTAGGGATATCTAGGATGGCATCATCCATATCTAGCACTATGGACATTGTTGCTTCAGGCGCTTTTCCCTTTCCCTGAACATCAATTTGTGATAGTAATATCATTTAAACTATGAGAATAACTCCAAAACCCTAAAGAAAAGAACATAATAATATAACATTTTTCTTTTATATTATTTGTACAATTACAATAAGGTTTACCTTTGCTGAAGAATGGGTGGGAGTAAAATCCCCGCCTCCATCATCACGTGGTGGATCCATGTCATCCTGTGACAAAGATTAAATATAAAAAATTTGGCGAAATGAAAGCAATAGACTTAACAAAAAAAACTTATTAATAAAATGGTATATTGGAGTCATAAATTGGAGGTTAGTTTAAATGGTATATAGTACTTACCACCCCCATGATAGTGTCATTTTTTGTATCTATGCAATTCAACTGGTAATCTATTAGCATTTCTTGCCCTGCACTTATTGATTTTATTGCTCATACAAAAACACAATTCCCCTCACGCGCCTCAAATATGCAATTGGGACTCTTATTAGTTGACCCAAGTCATGTAATTTTTATAAAACCTACAATATTCCATGTTGCTTTTGGAATTCCATCAATTTACATAACAAATCCTTTACTTTGATCCTTTTCTTTCCATTGTATATAATTCGCTGACAATGCATACCTATGCATACTTTTTTATATCGAACAATCTGCATCCAATTATTGCAATTGTAAAAAGGTCTGACAAACTCCATCAATTCAACAACTTTTTTGTAATATACATTTATGCCATCCATGGAAAATAGGCCCAAACCATGTAATTATGATGGAGCTATACGATATATCCTCTCATTAACACAAAAATCAATGTTGATTAGAGGTAGTTCCTTGGGTACCCATTCTTTTAGAAGATGTGTGTACCTCAAGGGCACCTCAATGTCATCTATGGTCTCATCATCATAAGAACATGACCCCCCTTTAGCAAGGAAAAATTGCACGCATTTATTGAATTTTCTTCTAATCTTTTGACCATTGGTTGATTTCCCTATTTTAGGCCTACTACATGTCTCACTTTCGTCTTCTATTCTCGCATTTCCCTGACTCGAGGAAGATAGACCGGACAAGTACATATTAGGTGGTTCCTGTAGTCCATCAAATGACAGATATAGTTGGTAAGGAGTGAGATATTTTGCTAAATGAGGGTAATGTTGATGTAATATATAGGGTGTATTGACTTATACCTGCCAATCCATGTCACTATGCAGGATCCTCGTAAAAGGGGTTAAATTTCTTGCATATGTGAATCATTTATCTTAAGTTATCCAAAAATTACATGATACCTATGCTACAAGTTACATAGAAGATAACATGAAAAATATGCATTCATCATAATCATTGTATATTTTTTAATTCCTTACCTTTACTTTATGTGTGCTATGCAGGATTGTCAACAAAAGGGGTGACAATGTCTATAGTCAATTGCCTATTTCCACAAAGGGTTACAATCACACAAAATATATGCATGTAATCAACACCAACAATTGAGCATCATAAACAATACATTGATAATTTTTTAAACAATAAACACATTAAATATACGAGTAATAACTAAAACACATGTATCGTAAAACACATATGTTGTAATCATTAGAAATGAACACATTAATTTAATTGTACCATGGCATTAGATTTTAATATATAATAAATTAATTATGAAAACATATAGGTCAAATAAATTTGTATGACTAGATCAATATTACCATCATCATCGTAACCATCATTGTCATCATCATCATCATCATCATCATCACCACCACCACCACCACCATCATCATCACCATCATCATCATCACCATCAACATCACCATCATCATCATCATCGTCATCATCATCATCATCATCACCATCACCACCACCACCACCACCACCATCATCTTCTTCTTCTTCATCATCACCTTCTTCTTCTTCATCATCATTGGTTTCTTCTTCTTCCATCGTGTTATACTTTATTAGCCTTCCTCTTGGATCATGTCTAACAACAAATGACCAACCCAATTTTTGTGGAACCTTTATGTAAAACACTTGCTCACATTGGCTTGAAAGAACATAGGGCTCATCTCTAACTCTCTCAAATGACCTTGTATTAATCATTGTAAATCTATTATCATGTTTAATAACAGTTCTATCAGGATCATTTTGATTCAGTCATAGCCTGTACCATTTGACGACAAATATAACTAATTTGAAGGATTCAAAGTCGCACTCAAGTATATCATCCAAAATGTCATAGTATCGATTTTGAGATTCTTGAGGATGCATGTCATTTCTAGATGAAATATTAGTGACCTTGAAGACTGCAATTATCCCATAATCACAAGTTTTTTTTGTGTCATCCAACTTTTTTATGTGAAATTTATGGCCATGGTAGTACATAGCTTTGTGGTGCTTGACCTACAATTTTTCAAACATGTGAAAATCATTTGCATCGTGGGTTGATATTAAACATATGGATCATGATTAATAAATTTATACGTACCTGTCTGCCTCTTAAACTATTTTCTAGATCAATTACCATTGGCGTAACATTGGAATCTCTATTACGATGAGCTTCTTTAACCAATGAAGCAACACCTTCTCATATTAATGAGTGACCACTTGTTGACATAGTTTAATCCATACCGTCACCCAATCAAGATTGTTTGCAATATACAAATGTAGTGCATCCCACTCTCGACCAACTATATAAAAAAAGACCACTTACAAACAACTTCAATTGAAATTTTATAAGAATTAATTAACTACATTAACATCTTATAATTACCTCTCACTTTCCTCAATCTACCTTTCCCCATCAAGTACTCCCCTTTAAATTTGTTAATGGCGTTGGTGTCCCAAATGCAATCTACATGCATCTTTGCTGCAAACTTAGAAAGATATTCACTAATATACACCATGGTCTAGGATACCATATATCCCTCCACCATAGAACCCTCAAGATGTGCTCTTTGTCAAACCAAACCCTTCAAAAATTTCAGTGCCTCTCAACCATCCACATTGACCTAGTTTGTACAGGTCCACACAATTCAATCTCCTCAACTTGATGTACGAGGTAGTGTTCTTGTGCATTGAAAAAAGTAGAAGGTAAACACTTTTGCATTTCACACATAAGATGAGGAATTTTTCTCTTCCAATATTGTATATCTTCTTTATTTATTTCTTTTGATGACAACCATCTAGAAGCGATTCAACACGCAAAAACATATAAATGAGACATTACAAAAAATATACAATAAATTACTGAAAAAGTAAAACAAGTCACATATATAATATCTATACAACAAATCTAACAAATAATGCTTCTAACCTTGTGTATTTTCCAAGATCATATATAACTTGTTTGACACTGTTGTCGAAGTGGTGTGGGAGAGATAGAGGTAGAACGTACTGCAATAATTATAAAATGATCATTTTAATATTTTAGAGAATAATACAATGAAAACTACATACAGTATACAAATATATAGAGAATACAAAATAACATGAATTACCTTAATAAAGGTATTCCAATCGTGTGTTTTCATCCCTAGCCCAAATTTACTTTTCTTTGATATGAGATTGTTTTTGTTCGCAGCAAACCCTGTGGGAAATTGAATTTTTTGTATGAATTCCTTTATAGCATTGCTTTGCTACTTTGATAATAACCAAGGAAGGGAACTTATATCAATATGGTCTCCATTGTTATTTTGATCGAATGACATTTTTTAATGCACGGTTGGAATCTTCAATGTCACTACAAATTTTGACAATTTTTTCTTTATCATGCCTTCCGTCCAATAATTTCCATAATGTCTCTGTTACATTATTTCTAATATGCATAGCATCAAATAAATGCATGATTGGTAGGTGCTCGTAGAACAACAACCTGCTAAATTGTCTAGGATAACTTTTTAGTCCTTTTGGAAGTTGGTGACGCCTTGAAAACCTTCACAAGCATCAATTACATCAACAGTAAACAAAAGACAATATCAAAATATAATTTCAAACAAAACTATCAGATTTAATGACATTACCTCGTCGATTTATTCTATTGTATTCCAACTTCCATAGGTGAGGTGTCATTCTTCATGGCTTTGATGCAGTCTCTTTTTTCCCATTGAAAAGATATTTTTCGGTAATTTGATACTTATGATTTCTGTGGAGAAAGTGCCTCTACTCATCGAACACCTGCTTTCCTAAATTTTTTGAATGATGAGATTTCATCTTTGGACCACAAACTGGACATGCAAATTTTTCCTTTGTCTGAATACCTACAAGATCGTGTATAATTAGATTGAATATGTTGATTTTGATGATTACAATTATCATGCGCAAACTTAGACATACAACAAAGATGTGTTAGCACTATAACATACCAAAAAAGAGGTGTTAACAAGAGAACATACCACAAAAATGTGTTAGCCCAGGGGCATCATGTATTTTCCATACAAGCATTGCACAGAATTGAAACTGTCTTTGTCATATTGGTCTAGAGATGTCATACATAGTGACCCCATTCTATAAATCCAACAACTCGTCGATAAGGGGCTCAATATATATATTCATATCTTTAACTTGGTACTTACCTAGTTGAATGAACAGAAATATTACATAATTATTATCATTTTGATGCGGTATTTATGAATAAATTTAGATGACTATTGAATGAAAAAATACCTGGAACAATCATTGCCAATATTATGTGATCCCTCTTTATGGACATCCAAGGAGGAATGTTGTTGTTGATGACAAAAATAGGCCACACCGAGTAAACAGATCTCATCTCTCCAAATAGATTGACACCGTCTGCTGCCAATGAAAGCTTGAGATTATGAGGTTCTTCTTTAAAGTGTGACCAAGTTTCCTTTATGTCCTTAAATGCTGAACCATCCACATGCATTCACATAATGTCATATCAACTTCTATTTCGTGCATGGTAATCCATAAATTGTGCCAAGGTAGTGCACTTGAATAATTATTGCAGACATGAAATAATGGGAATATACCAGAGAACCTTGCGAGGCACCTTTTTTGTTATTTGATCTGTTCGATATCTACTAATATGACAATTAGGGCATTCTATTGCAAATTCATGTTGCTTATGATATATAATATGATCATTGGGACATGCATGTATTGTTTGATACTCCATCCCAATATCTTTCATAATGGCAGATAGTTCCCGGTACGAGCGAGGTAGAATGTTTGATGGTGGTAACAAAAACTCACCTATCAACCTATGACAAAAGATATAATTAGCATACATGATTCACCCTTTGTTAATAATAAGGAAATTACGACTAAAATAGGTGAAAAAGATGACATATATGACATACCTTAACATTCGTAACATTCTACGTTGGATAAACAATTCAAAACCTTTAAGTTCACAAACAACAATACATCGGAGAGAAGAGTTGTTTGGTAGCCTTTGTATAGGGACTCATATGCCTTCTCAAGTATAGGTAAATCAAGGTCATCTTCATTGTTGTGATCAGCTGCGCCAGTACTATCATCTTTAATTATATTCCCTGGCACATGATCAGCTACAACAATATCATCATGTTCAATTGTGTTCTCTGTTGCAGGATCGTCTTCTTCCATGGAATTATTATCTTCTCCTTGGATATTCACGCCTCCATGTTCCTCCACTTGGAAATTCATATTGTCTGGATTGTTATGGTCCATAACATGTAACCCAGGGTGGTTAACCTATATCAAAATGATGACATTAAATTAACCATGACCATGATCTCATCATCAATTGATTTCTTATGTATATAAATTATTAAAACAATATATTGAAATACTTACCAATGGACAAAAATATGCCCCCCTTCAATGTGTCATGCTCTCTACAATGTATCTCAACGGTTTTGACTAGAAGTCTTCGAGTCTTTAAGCCCTTGCAATTTTTGCAAGGACAGTAACATTTTCCATCACCTTTTCTTTTAAAATTAGCCCACAATCTAGCAATTGTCTCCTTATTTTGTTCTAGATTCATACTGTCAGACATGGTCTTTCTTCACAGGAAAATATTCGGGCTATAATTATACCAAAAACTTGTCTCACATACTCTGAATTAAGATATTAACATTGTAATCTGTCAAATATAAACATAGTAGCATTAGTACTATCTTGTATAAAATTAAGCATAAATCCATTAAATAGATTTTGATTGCAAAGCATTATACATTTAATCTAATCATGATTCATATTTGATAGGAATGCTATTCATATTTGATAGGAATGCTAATAAAATAAAATATAAATATAAAAATAAAATATCCACTTCGACATTGTTGGACATAAAGTGACTATTCTGAGAAAGGTTTGGTGGTGAATATCCACATAAGTCAGACACAAGACAACTAGGAGTGTCAATTTGAGGGCATTGTGTAATTAAAAATCACCATTTGCCACTTGTGGCTAGAGATTACAAAGAACCCTAGAAAAATCCCACAGCTTGGAAATAAGCACTAATAACAGGGAAATTATGTTAAGAAATCCCTAAAACCACACTTAGCATTTAAGAAATCCCTACAACAATAAATTCCATTATCAAATCACCTTCATAGTCATCAATCCATCATTAGGACAAACATCCAATCAGCAAAACATTATCTTTATTAAGGCATTATTAACCTTTGGCAACATCTCACAATTCATACACCAATTAGGTCTCTAGGCTCATTAGGCCTTACCATTTCTTATAACTTACTAAAATTACTAAAATTGTAGACTCTTAAATTTGTAGACACTTGAAATTGTAGACCCTTAAATTTGTAGATACTTTAAATTAAATTTGTAGATAATTTAAATTGTAGACCCTTAAATTTTTAGACACTTAAAATTGTAGACTCTAATTGGTGGAGTCAACCCTTGACCCCATCTTGAAGTAGGCTCATCGTCGATGATTGGAGTAGCTCAAGAATTAGAGTAGTCAAGACATTTACCAGAGCAATATTTGGAGTCTGAACCTTCATCTAGAGCATGAGAAGTAGCTTCAAATCCATGTCATTTATTTTGAAAAATGTTATTATGCATAGTTTATTTATTTTTTAGTTTTGTTTATAGTTTACATGAAAATTGTCATGAAAATTGATAGTAAGCCAAGCTATTAATCCTGGTTTTGTTTTTTTTACTAGATCTTTGAATTCTTATGATGGACTTCAAATAATTCGAGATGTGGTTGTTGATATTTGAAAATTTTCTCTTGGTTGCTTATGCTTAGACTGAGAAACAAGGAACATGGTGAAATTTGGTGATGACTAAACCCTACTATTTCATCTCTCTTTTTTATAATTACAAATATTTATACTTAATAATAAAACTCCCTTGGTTTTGGCCCCTTATTTATAAAAAAAAATCAATGGAAAAAATATCTCTTAAGACACTGGGAGAAAAAATAGTAGTTCCTCTTATTTCTTAGGATACAATTCTAATCTATCTTGTAGGAAAAATTTCCTTGTCCCATGAGATTTCCTACTTTATAAAATTACATCTTGAAGCTCAATCCATAGGACTATTCCTTGGACACTCTCTAAAAACCACAATCCATAGGACTATTCCTTGGAAACTGTTAGTCCCTAATCCCTGTTCAACCAGGAAACTTCTTATTATCCTTTCCACAACTCAACAAAATTAGTTCTGATCATCTTAACCCTAATCTCTACCTTTTGGAAAATTTACATTAATCATGAATATCACACCAAACTGATCATGGCTTCCAATCATAACTTGTTTTCTGTCAAACAGCCCTAGCTTCATACTTCTTCTTAACATTGTTGTGGGGGAGGATTGAATCATACTATGGTCTACACATCAACAACCACCAGAAGATATTTGTATGCTTTTGCATATATGCAATGAATAGTTATTTTCAATGTCAATCAATAAAACATCTAAAGAACTACTCAACACTATAGGAGTTGGTAATTGTTAAATGATGCCAAATATTTTCACATATAATTAGAGAGTCCCAAAATTATATTGATAGTGACAATTCATCGATGACCCATCAGATGAATTAAACCAAAAAGAAGGCAGCATCAAACATAAGACCTATATCATCCAATCAATAATTGGGGGGAGTTTAGGACACACATTGAATCAACACTTCCATAGACAGTCATCCTCAGTAACTTGCGGTGAGCATTTTGTTAGGAAAAGTTAACCATCAAATGAGACAAACTCAACGACTAGTCAGTCACAGTCCAATTAGTAATTTTGAGACATTCGGTGACTATATTGTCAAACAGAAAATAGCATTCCCAGCAGATAAAACCCCAATAAGAATTAGAAGTTGCAGCATACAACCTAGTACCTCATCAATAAAATACAATCAATATCTCTACATTTGCATAATATCCATTTTCCAAAGTAGATAAACAACAATAACAATAGAAGGTTAGAGAGGAAGTCTTAAATGACTCTCTAATCTATCTAAAGGCCAGAATAGAGTTATCAATTGAAGTAATAAGAAGCAATTGAACAACCAAGATAGCAAGTCAGATCAGAACTTATTTCTTAGTAACTAAGTGGAAGAATCCTCATTTTCCATTAAAAGTACATCAATAAATAAGGATAAAATTAAGGACATTTTGAGATTAAATATTATAAAGGAAATCAAGGTAGAGAATCAGGTCTACTCATCAAGGAACAAGCAAAAGTTTAACACCACACCAAGATTCTATATAGAATTCAAGATTCAAGATTCTACACCACACCAATAAAATTCATAACATTAAAAAATCATTGTACTACTTGTTCAAAGACAAATCATCTAGATCAA
>MU227649.1:9731042-9744171 GCA_018584345.1 Thuja plicata
TGTGACCTGGTTAAAGGATTTAATCACCCTGTCAGGAGTGGCCTTGTTAGAGGACTTAGAACATTCCACCTGAATGTCACCTTGTTTAGAGGATTTACACAATGACTGTTAGGTCAACCTTGTTAAAGGATTTTAACTGATACAATGGTTAGAAAGTAATCAGCAGTTGTGATTTGATACATACAACTTAATTTGCAAATCCAAATCCAATTTCAGCTCTAATGCTAACTTACTGAGTGGCCTCCATTCTAATTTCAATTTTTTGATCTACTTGGAAATTCGTCAAGCAATCACTCATGCAATTCTCTGCTTCTTTGTTCAGCCTTCTCTACTAGGTCATGCCAATCATTAAATTAACTATGCAATCCTCTTGCATACACACAAGCACATTACATACATGAATAACCCCTTGAGGTTATCTTATACCTCTTCATCTAGGTAAGATAATTCTTTTCAGCTTAATCAAGATCATAGATCTTAGGTTAGGTCAGATCCAACAGATCATCCCATCATTACATTACCATTTACTTCTCCAAAGTAGTCTTTAATTAAATCTTGAACCCATGCATTAATTGCGGTTACCCATGCATTAAATAAGTGGATCAATCTTTAATTAACTTTACATATCCCAATAAAATAAACTATGTCAGCCAGAGATCTTAAATCTCATCATTAATCAAAATATTGGCGCTCGACCACCATTGCGTTCTCACTTGGCCAACACTGAACTTGCTTGTCAATTTCACTGGTGCTCGATCGTCACTAGAAATTCTGCTCGGCATACTGGTGCTTGGCACAAACCAACCAGTAAAACTGACATCAAAAGATAAACAACACATTGCTTTGCCAATGTGCCAACTGATCAAGTACCCTTGTTATTTTCCTTAACTCAAACATTCCACTTGGTCTTCTTGTTAAATCTTCTCCATCAATCAATAGATATGGTACTCAAATAGATAGCAATAGTCTCATGAGTTAAGGTTTGACATCAATGACAAAACAACCATTGTTTACATTGTAACTTTCCAACAAATAAGCACACAACTAAATTATAAAATAAAAAGGGTATGCATACTTCACCATTATATTTTGGCTCCACTTTGAGATGTATGTGAATCTCATAATGATCATGCATCCCAATATATGCAACACTAAAAAAAATGTGAAGTAAATGTTCAAACAAAAAATGATACAAAGGGGGTCTATACAAATTAATGCATCTTGCATGTCATGCATGTACTCTCCATGTGAAAATAAAGGAAAATTATGCCATGAGTACCTTTTGTAATGCAAGTAAATAATCTCATTACAGACAATCATAAGAGGGGAAGTAGAAATTGTACCTATGAGAAAAGTGGGAATGATCTTGCTTTCTTGGTGGTTGATGGGGTTCCAGGTTGTATATGTTGCAATATATGTCACATGCTAATGATTAGTCTCTATAGGCATCTACAACTATTTAGAAAACTTAGCATGCAAATGCTAGCAACAAGAATTGTTATGTACAATTGATTGTATCCATAGAATACAAAGCATTATAAGAGATAAAATAATGAAATGTGTAAGGGAAACATATAAATTATGTAATGTAATACTTGCAAGAAATGCACCATGTAACAAAAATATAAATGTGCTTGATTCTCCCTTGCTCTTTGTTTGAATTTATTGTTATATCATGGTACTCACATTGCCTCGTCCTCATATTATTGTCACTTTTCAAATCCATTGGAAAGATAATAGAACTCATTAAACAAAAGTTTAGGCAAGAAGTGGTCTTAACACCCAATGCTTGACAAACACAAGATGAGGACATATGACATATGATAAAAAAAGATTTAAGACTTTCTTACTATGTCATATGCTTGAATAATTACCAAAGAGTCATGTTGTCTTTGGGCAATCCAATCTCATAGTCTCATTAGTATTAATGGTTTTTTCATCTTCTATTAATCAAAGGCCCTTTTGGAATACATCGTTTCTTCATTCTATTATTGGTACCTTTTTATTTTATCTGACTATTCCATAACACATGTTTACATCCCCAACTTATTATTAAATTTAATTTCAATAATTATGAAACAAATTAGATATAATCTAAATTCTTTTAAATCTATATAAGAATGTTAACAATATGACTCTGAAATATATTAATTTATTTAATAAACTTAAAAAGATTGTCAATTTCATTATGAGTCAAATATAACAAATGCAAATTACACATTTCTTGTAATAATATTTCAAACACTTTTTAAATTAAAAATCTAAAATATTATATGTTTAATAGACAATACTTGAAAGATTAAAAATGATTCACAATTTATAAAACATTTTGAACAAGTACCATGTAGTGGCTAGTACTTGCCTCATATAATATTGTAAATATTGAAATAAAATTATTTATTATGAATTTATAAATAGATAAAATAATAGTAATTATAATAATAAATTTAACTTTAAATTATTATTTTATGACTATATTATAATATAATATAAAAATAATAATCGAAATACATATCAAAAAAATATTATAGTCAAAATATATACTTTCAAAAAATTTAATCTAAATCTATTTTATTATAGTTATAATAAAAATCATAAATAAAATTAAGTTTGTATTTAACTAATTTAATATAATTCTATTAATAATATATTTTAAAATTTATATTCTCAGTAGTAGTTTACTAGATTTTTGTAAAAATATATGTCAATATATTATAATATAATAATTTAATATTAGAAAATCTTCTATTATAATATGATAATGTAATATAACACAATCTTTTAGAATAATATAATATAATTTATAATAATAAAATTCTTTAAATCTTACATAAATTCAACTTTTATTACCAAACCTTAATTATATATAGATTCATATATTATTTTATTCTATATTTAAACTATTTATTGAATTATATTAATATTTATAGTATAATTTAATATATTAATTATATTGTATACTTATATTAATATTATATAATCATATATAGTATTTAAAGAAAAAATATATTATGCTATAATTTATTAAATTTTGATATATTATAATATATTAAATATAATATAATTTAATATAATATTATATTGATTAATATTATATTATATTAAATAGTGATTGAATAATATAATATATAATGAAATTTAGATTCGTAATAATATAATATAATAAATATTCATATATTAATAATTTATTGGTAATAAAATGTAATTGAAATAAAAAATTATTAATATATCAAATAATATACTAAATATAAAAAAATTAATTAATTTATTAAATAATAAAAATATCATATAATTTAACATATAAATATAAGAGTATTAGTAGTAGTAATGGTTACTAGTAGACACTTGGTTGTTTTAGCTTTACATAAGTTAATGTGAGTGTTTTTGATATTTGGTTTGTGTGTTGTTAATGCGTTGAAAGTGTCATTTGTACTAAAGGGACACCGCCCTAGTTTTGTTGGTTCTAATATCAAAATATATAAATATAATATGTATTGTATATATTTATAATATAATTTTTGTATTGTTATTTTCATACATCAATAAAAGAAACTACCCCTTGGTAGTAATTTGGTAGAAAAAAAAAATTATAATTTATGTAATTGATAAAATCTCATTCCTTATGGATCAACAATGCTTTGTAATTAGCGGCTAATTCTTTTAAAATTGGAAAAAAGATCAAAAGGAAAAAAAATCCTTAAAACTATTAAACTACCAATTTTTTTGGTTATAAAAATGGCAACCAAAAAAACTGCCTACAAATTTGTCCTTATAACAAAAATAATTTTATTGGTAATAATCTTTAATTTTATTAATTATAAAAAGGAGTACAATAGCTTTCTACAATAATGTATTTGTTCATGACTCACCACCACCAAAAATAGCCCTAAACCATCTACCATCATTACATCAACCCAAAAACCAACAATTAGAATACGTGTCACTATTATCCAGACATGACTGAGAGTTTAAACTTTAAAAAAGGACTAAACTGCCACCTCGATAGTTTAACCTATCTACATAGTTTACACCAGTAACCAACTAACATTAACATTCTTTTTTTTTCTGAAACACCACAAAAATAGGGAAAAAGTTAATGGCACCTAGCTTCTGCGCTTTGAATGATGTTGTCAGAATGCAAACCGTTGTCACTTCATCCTCTCCACTTCAAGAGCTAAACTCCCAGTGATACTCCTACCCTATGTCTCTTCCTCTGTGAGGGCCTCCTCCTCAACACCTGAGGTTGCACCAATCCTGCTCTAGATTTTTCCTCCTCCAATTGTTCTTCCACTTCCATAATCTCTAGAAATAATTTCAAGGCTTCCCATCTACGACTAGATTCCTCTATTCTCGCTTCCTAAAATATTCCCTTTAATCCCCAAATGAATGGGATGTAACCATTTCCGCCCTCATCTTCCAAATTCTCCATGCCCTTGCTAGCATCCATCCCTTTGTTGCACACATTTCACCAGCCTCACATCTTTATAGAGGAACAAGCCTTCTAAATGTTTCTTTGTCATGGAGCTATAGAAATGATTTTTTGTTTTGTCATTCTCACTGTGAATGAAGTCTGCATGATTTCCCCTGTCAACACCAAACCCACTCCAATCTCCAAGACCTCTGTACAAAATCAACATTTCCTGCTAAAATGGATTAACACCCGACTTGAAAAGATTTACCAAATCCATTGTTACAATCCCTAAATAAATGCATTATCATTGCATTCATTTCGCCAACCTACCAACCACCTTTTGGTTTTTGATAAATACAATTTGTAGCTCTTATCTTCTTTGCCATCTTTATAGTCATTAGGGTTGCTAAGGCTTCTACCACATTGTTCGTGCCTTCATCTAATTTCTTCCCCCCATTTCCATAGTGTTACCATTCCAATCTGAGATTATAAATCCTGCTCCAGACAGACCTGGATTACCTTTTGATGCCCTATCAAAGTTAAATTTCCACCATCCTTCCTTTGGTTTTACCCATTCAATCACCTCAAGGCCCTTTGGAACTGGATTAACCTAGCTAAGCCCATTAATGAGCCTAATTTTAATCATCAACCATTCTAACTAAAAATGCTTGTCCTCCATTGTATAAGGGATTCTTGGATTAAAAAACCAAGATATTGTCATGCCAATAGTTTCTTCAATCGCGTGATTAATCCTTTCTTTTAATATTTCAATGTTCTTTTTCCTTTCTACAAAAATCTGTCTATTCATGTCTTTCCAGATCTCCCAAATCATAATTGAAGGGAAAATTTCCCAAATACTAGAGAGAGTAGATTTTCTACCTCCTAAGGGCTATCCTTGAAAATGATTCATTAAAGACTTCAATAATGGTCCCTACCAGCCCAACTTTGTTTTTATTATTTCCCAAAAATTTGTTGCCACCTTACAATTTAGCAATAGGTGATCCAATTTCCTTAGCTTTCACACACATTACACATCTTGTTGGCCCACAAAATCCTAGTCTTTTCCTTCTTTCTCCAGTGAGTATCCTTCCTTTTATCATCATCTAGACAAAGGATCCCGTTTTTGGTAAACATTCTTTTCCCCAACATAAAATCGCTGGAAAAATCTCATCTCTAATCCCTTTATCTAAAACGTGGTACCCCAATTTAACCAAGTACTTCCCATTTTTAGCTCCACACCATGCTACCTTGTCAAAAACTTTAGATACTAGCACCTTCCTTGAATTAAAAATATCCCTCAATTGATTCAGTTGTTGTCTTGGGATGTGATGTTTTGTACATTATCCCCCAATTCATTAAACACCATCGCTTGAGTTCATTTAGATCACCCCTTTCATTCAGCATAGGGTAACCCTCCCAAGAATCATCCCAAAATTTTGCCTGACGTCCACCCCTACCTGCCATGTGATGTGATTTGTAATTACTTTCCTGCAAGAGACTATAAAGTTCCAAATAGCTGATCCTGGGGGGGATTCCTTATTGTTAAAATTCTAGTGTTATCCATGGAATCCGGATATTTTGATTTTAGGATTCAAACCCATAATTGGTTAGGTTGTGTATAAATATTTCAAACAAGTTTCAATCCTAAAACCTTATTCATAATGCTCCAATCTCTAAGACCCACACCACCAAACTGCTTTGACTTACAAATTTTCTCGCATACTAGTAGTGAAATTTTATCCTAATCATTAGGCACCATTCTAAAAGAATTTTTGCATCCTCTATCCAACCATTTTAATTATCTTTTTTGTAAATTTAAGACACGTCATTGAAAAATTTGGGATTACAGAGATGACTTCTTTTAGCATTAAAATCCTACCCGTGGAGGATAATCATATGCTTTTCCAACTATCTATTTTACCAAAATAGTTGTCCACCATCTTTTTCCATACTACCGACTTTCTAGCTCCTCCAAAGAGGGGAATATCAAAATAGTTTCTAGGGAGAGAGCTTTTCCTCATCCCCAAAATTGAGCAAATTTCCCTCTATCTCTAACCTAGGGTACTGAAAAAGAAAATTTTTAACTTTCTCCAATTTATGCATTCCCCCAAAGCCCTATTGTAGCTGTCCAAAGTTTCCTTCATAATCATGGCTTCTCAAAAGGAGGCCACACCAAATAACAATATCATCAACAAACTATAGATGCAAGATTAACTATAGATGCAAGATTGCCTACACACCAACCGCCACCTTAACACCTTTCCAACTTCCTTCTCTTCTTTTTCTAGAAAGAAATATCCATAAGGCCTCTTCCATAACAATAAATAAAAGGAAAGTAGAGATTGGATCCCCTTGTTTAAGCGCCTTTTCAGACTCAAAAAAACAATGCAGGGTGCCATTAATGAAGACCAAGAAGTGGGGATAATTAATGCAACTACAAATCAATTTTACCAAGGCATCACAAAAGCCAAAAATTTTAAGAATTCTTAGTAAGAAATCTCTATTTACCTCATCATAGGCCTTCCAGATGCCCAACTTAACCAACATTATTTTTGTTCGGACTCTGCGAATGGAGTGAATTGCTTCATGTGCTACAATCACCCCTCATATATTGTTCAATTCGGTGAGAAGTCACTTTGTTAAGGGGAAATAATCTTGTATACTTGAGTCCCTTTAACCTATTTTCCACTACCTTAGAGATAATCTTATAGATTGTATTACATAAGGAAATTATGCAAAAGTCACTAAAGGTACTAAGATCAACCTTTTTTGGAACTAGAGCTATGAAGGTATTATATTTAAAATCTCTTAGTACAAATCCTCCCGCCCTAGATTCTTGAACAATCTCCCAGAGATCTAAGGAAAATATGTCCCAAAAATTTTCAAAAAAATGGTCAAGAATCCATCAAGGCCTAGTGCTTTGTCCCCTCCTAAACCAAAGAGGGCCCCCTTGACTTCCTCCATTATGACTGACTTCATCAACATCTCATTTTTCTCATCATTAATACAAGTAGGAATGTTTACCAAGATGTGTTCATCATTATGATTATCAGTTTGATTCAGCCTAAAAGCAACTGAAAAGTGTCTCACAACTTCTTTATAAATGCCAGTTTCTCCATTACGGCCACCCCCAATGGATTATGGATAGAATAGATTTTTTTGGGAGATCATCTGGCTTTCACTGAGTTGTGAAAAAAGTGTGTTTCGATCCCCCTCCTTTAGCTAAGTCTCTCGAGATTTAAGTCTCAAAAAAAATTCTTCCCTAGCTAGAATTTCCAAATATTCTTTGCTAAGCTCTTTCTCTGCAACAAAATTAGCCTCCTCCATACCCATTTCAATAATTCTAGAATGCAGATCCTCCTATTCATGTTCAATTATGTATATCTCATTGAAAATGTTTTTGAAAACTTCTATGTTCCATCTTTTCAGTTGTTCTTTAATGTGCAGTAACTTTCTGAAAAAAATAAAGGCTTTATTGTATTTCCTCACCGGGGCTTTAGTCCACCATTCCTGAATCAAATCCTTCAATCCATCCACCGTTAGCCACATCTTCTCAAATTTGAAAGGACAACAGTCATGTGCTTCTTCCTCTTGTATCCCTAGACTAATTGGAAAATGATCAGAGCCCGTGAAAGGAAGAATGTTTGCATAAAACTCCTATTGTTGGTTAACCCTATTACTTGCTAGGAGAAATTTGCTGATCTTTTCAGATACATTTGAAAAACCTTTCCACTTGTTAGTCCAGGTGAAATCACCATTTAAAAAAAAAAAATCTTGTATGCCATTAATAGTCATAGTCACTAAAATCCTTCTGCTTCTGACTCATCCAACCTGCTCCACCTTTCTTATCCAAGGGCCTTAAGATGGAATTAAAATCACCTCCCAACATAAACAACTTATCTTTTTCCAACTGAAGGGAAACCAAAATATCTCTCCACACTTCTTTAAGACCTTCATTACTTTTGGGTCCATAAACACTAATAAGATAAAAATTGCCCTGGAGTTGTTTAGACGTAACACTAACCCATTGCCAAGATCTTTCCATCCTATTAATTTGAATGTTAATTACCTGTGGTTTCCATAGAAATCCCAAACTCCCAAACACACCTACAACTTCCACAATAGAGAACTTCCACCTACTAAAATGATCATCATAATCACCACTTAGCTTAGTTCCCGAAGTGACACTATTTTAGGTCTTGTTTGATCAAGTCATCTCTTGATCAAATGGATCTTGTCAGGGGCATTGCAACCCTTAACATTGTAAGAAAGGACCTTCATTCCCCTTGGGAAAATGGATACCCTTTTCCCGATCTTAATTTGGTTTGGCCAATTGCATTTCCAACAATTTCTGATTTTGCTAAAGCTAACTTTGGTCCCTGTTTATTCTTTTCCCCAACCTTTCTCTTGACCTTCTTTGCGACAGCCTGTTACAATGATCTCTTTTCTAGAATACCACTCAATGCTTCCAAACCAAGATCATCACATCCCCCCATTCCTCATATGAAGTAGAATAAGAGTCTGAAATAGACCCATCACCGCCCTCTCTTTCCTCCTCAAGGGATCTTTCTAGATTTCTGTAAACAAAGGATCATCTAGCTAAACTATTTCCTTGTCACCACAAATATATTGGAATCCGTGAAATTCCTTTTCTTTAATAGTTGTCATCTGGAGCACCTCACATTCCTTTGATCCCTTCCTATTATTATCTGAGACCTCCCAGACATCATTTGACTTCTCCATTCACATATTTTGTGAGTCACTCATTTTCGTTTGAAGGGCTTGATTCAGTTCAAAGGTGGGTATTATCTGCACACCCACCACATTCTAGGGCTTTCCCATTCTCACCACATTCTTTCACATGTTTTAGGTCTTCAATGATTGATTCAGAACAACCACCATCATTACCTTCCTCTACCTCATAGATATTTACAAGAGCTCCATTGCTAACTCCAATACCATTTGGCATCTGCTAATCATCCATCGTTTTCTCAACATTCCATTATGGTACCTATGGTTGCAAATGTCTCGTGTCTACCTTGGTCACATGGAAGGATTTGGAGTTCTCCGCTACCAGAAAATTGTCCTTTATAGTGCCTCTATTCTTCCCAACATCATAAGAGTTATCACCTTCTAGCATTCCAAGCTCTCCATAGTTTTGAATAATTTGGTGGTCTAAGGCCTCCAAAAAACCACTATCTTCCCACTAAACTATAGATTCCCTTTCTATAATAAGATCAGATAAAACATCCAATTCCAGGCTTGTCCTTTTTATTCTTTGTGGGCATACCCTATGGGGTGGCCATAACCCCTACACTCAGAGCACATCTCAACTATCTCTTCGACTTCTATTTGTTGCTTCCAAACACCTTCCCCAAATTTTAATTCTACAACCTTTGGTGAAGGATGAATTGCTTGCCATAAAATGCAAATTTATACATACATGTTAAACTCCTTGCTGTCTAAAGCTTCATCTTCTTTCACAAACACCCCCAATTTATTCCCAATGGTCTTTAGGGTTTTCAAATCCCAGTATTCATGGGGTAGGTTATATAGCCTTATCCATAGCGACACCTCCTCCATTTCTATCATTTTGGGATTGAAGTTTGGAACCCACTCTTTTATGTAAAACCCTTTCCCTTCTATCATGAACGAGCCACTACCCAAAATCCATTCCTTATCTTTGGCACTAGGGCATATTACCAAATAAAAACCATTTGGGCGAGTTTTGAGAATACAGGGTTCCCCCTAGTGTTCATTATACCAGTTTCTAACTCTTTTGAAAGCTGACCAAGGGCCACTCCATTTAGGAAACAATGCCCTTTCTTTCAAGAGCATTATAGATTCATTCTGTGTGCTAAAATGTTGACACACTTCTATGAGTCATTATATCCAAGATTGCTCAAGAATGAGGTCTCAAATGGCGACTCATAGCTCTCTATTCATGGAGTGCAAGGGTTTATAATGGAGGCCCTTAGTTTAGACCTAGTTTGTGCCCATGCAAGTACACCACAAAATGAGATATTCAAAGAGAAAAAGAAAGAGTGTTAGTCTCCATGATCATCAAATATGCATGCAGATGAAAATGAAAGCTATTCTATATGATAACATTGCATGAAACCAAACTAATCTATGAAAGGAAATACACATGCAAGATTATTCTATCAAATGAAATATGAATCTAATCTAACATGCAAGTGCAAGAGTAATCTAAATGGATTGCCATGGATGCATAAGAGAAGAAGACAAGAAAAGAGAAGTTGCAATGTTCAAGCTCAAGTGCTCAAACTCTCCTCCAAAAATTGCTCTTCAAAATCTGTAGCATAACAATAACATAAAATCTTGATTCTAAATGAGAAGGAGATGGATCCTTATAAAGGAAAGTGTGGAGAGGAATGCATCCTCAAGAGCAATGTGGGATAAATCCCTAAAAAGGCAAGTAAGAGGAAAAAACCCACCACTTTAGAAATATGTGCATTCAAAGTGTAGAGAAAAAATGAATTTTTATTTGATTTAAATTTCATTTTTTCATCACAAAGAGAGATTTAAGTGAGGATTTTATTTATTTAATTAAAAAAGGGATTTTCTTTTAATTAAATAAGATTATTTTATTTAATTAAAAGGGATGTTTTCTTTTAATTAAATAAGATTATTTTGTTTAATTAAAAGAGATATTTTTTTTAATTAAATAAGATTATTTTATTTAATTAAAAGAGATATTTTCTTTTAATTAAATAAGATTATTTTATTTAATTAAAAGTGATGTTTTCTTTTAATTAAATAAGATTATAGATAAAATGATTAAACCTTCAAAAATATTGAAATAATTGAATTAATTACGATTTGATTTGAATTGAAAATATTACAAGGCATTGATTCTGTCATTCGAAAAATTGAAGAATGGGGGCTCATAGTCTAGGCAACCATTTTAGGGTGCATACATTTGCCCCTCTTTGACTAATGTGTGATCTTTATGGGAACACATGTGTCAAAGAATGCAGTTGAAGTGTGAGATCGATTTGGGATCACAAAACAACCTAGACATGTGATCGACGGACGAGAACACATCAGGACAGAGATAAGTTTTTTGAAAAAGATAGGGTCAACACCCCTGTAAATAGGTAATTGACATGCCCAAGATAAGAATCTCAAGTAAGGTTGCCCCAAGCGGAGCAATTGATAGGATTGATAAAGTTGAATCAAGGATTGAAGTTTGATAGGTACTGCCCCCTTGTGATCGAAATCAAAATGAGATAGAGGAGAAACAAAAAATTGATAAATTTGATCAAATTAAACTAAAGATAAGGTTCTTGATGTAAGATGAAAGATATAAGGATCACAGAACCAAGGTAGATCATCAAGCATGAAAGATTATGCCCCAAGGTTGAATTAGAAGAAAATAAGTGGGGTGAAAGCGAATGGAAGATAGAAGTTTGGAAGAGGTGGAAAGAAATGGAGAGAAGAAAGAGAATTGGCCTTAAGAGAGAGAATGACCCAAAATCAATCAATTATTTAAGATAGAAAATTTTGATTGAGATCATGAAAGAAGATAAGGAAATGAAGATCAAAACATGACCACAGTTGATTAAAAATCCACAAGAAAGATGATGGAAAACCCTCTCAAACTCATAATGCAACCTAAAAATGCAAATTAACATGAAGTCTAACAATGCAAGCTACATGAAAATGCAAAGGTGTACTTGCAATAGAGAAACCGTAACATATGATTTTTGTGTTCGTCATTCATTAGAAAATGTTAAGAAACTTATTTTCATCATTGGGTCATTGTTAATGGACATCAGAAAATCACACAATCATCACTAGTCACAAGCACAACTATGAAGATATGAATGTGATTTATATCGGATTGAAATGTGGAAAGATTCTAACATAAGCATCAAAGACATAAAGGTCAAGATGACTTTGATGTTAGCTTACCCAATTTCATATAGCAAAACCACACTCGCATCAAGGCATAGATGTCGGGATGACCATAAGAATGGTTGTGCAAAAAAAATCAAGGATGATGCTTCAAATCTCCTAAGTGTTTCAAGATGAAAAAAAGAGATACTCTAGAATTTCAAGACCACACCCACTAGCAAAAAGAAAATAAAAACATGCCCCATGCCCCAAGTCCTCTAGCTAGGCATACCAGAGATACTTATTAGACAAGGACACTCAACGAAAATCAATAACAGTCAGCACACAAAGAAAAGACCATGACATAGCTCAAGCATTAAGTGTTGTGTTTAAAAATTTAAGTGTGTTAACTGATACTGAGTTTCGAGTATAAGAATCGAATGCTTGCAAGTTTGTAGGATCACATGATAAAATTGGGTAAGACCAAACTGATAAGTGTTGAAAAACACATGATGTTAGGGGTTGTGTTGAAAAACACAGTTGGCATGGTGTTAAAAACACCATTTGTGAGGTGTCCTAAAGACTAACGCATCCAAGAGACCGAAGCTAACACAATTATGCCCCCTAGACAAAGACAAAGACCAAATCCAAACCAAGGCAACAAGGACAAGGCTTGATGGAGAAAGGCTAAGTGTCGAGGACACGCACTAAGAAACAGGGGTGCAAAGGCCTCAAGTAGCGCCCGTTTCTAGGTTTTCACCACTTGGATTTTATTATAAAAATTTTTGCTACCAAGGCGCCTGTTTCCAGGTTTTCACCAAGGCACTTTATATATATATATATATATATATATATATT
>MU227649.1:9745566-9758734 GCA_018584345.1 Thuja plicata
ATCATCTTGGTTTTCATGTTGTGATTGTTCTTCTTGATAGGCTTGCCTCTTACCTCTTTCAGCCCTTTGGTGTGCATCCAGATATCTAGTTGAGATAAGGGGTGAGACTGGTCAATTTTCACGAGAGAAAATGCCAAATGAAATGGTATCTCTATGTTTTTCAAATATGTCATCAAGGCGTTTATCCATTTCTTCCCTCTCTCGTCGAGTCATTGTGTAACTCATATCCATATCCGAGCAAGAAGATGCTAAGGGTGTACTCAACTTACTAAGGTTACTCTTGGAATCAAACCAAAATTTTGAGTTGTTCTTGGGTGATTGATCAAATACGGGTTCTTTTCCCTTACATTTTTGGCGAGTTTGAACTAAGGGGTAATTGGTTAAAGACTACTTGACGTCGCTTTTCTCGATCTACTTGATATCTTGTTGTAACTGACATGAAAGAAAAGGCACTAGGTGATAGGATGACCCTAAGAAATGTTGGTACCAAACTAGGATAATAAAAGTACTCACTTGTCCAAAAGAGAGGTGATAAGATAGAATTTTGCAAGAGGCGTAAACCAACACTGCCACAGAGGTGCCCACTGAGCAGGTGAATACCCTAACACATATGGATCATGAGGATGATTAACCCAAGTTATATTGATTGAATTTGAATCTGTATGGAAGGGAATGGACAAGAGATTACTAAAACTCTCCAAGCGTATTATCAAAGGATCAAAAGGTTTATCTTCTCAACAAGGATGATTTCTAGCTCACCGACTCCAAGCAAGGTCACTCGTGAAATCAAAGATTACTATTTCAAGAGGTCAAAACGCAAGAATCCAAAGTGAAAACAGGCTTCTAATAGTGGGGTAAGTGACCTAATCTGACTCGGATCGACCGAGGAAGACTGGAAATGACAGGATAGCAAATCAAGCAAGTTGACAGTTTAACACTTAAGAGTGCAGCTTTTGAGTTGTTGATCATTTTGACATTTTCTTTGATGTTTGGTGTCTATTTGTCACTCACGCAAGACACATCAAGAAGAATGTTTGTTGTAAAAGAACAGACACACCACAATCCTAGATAAGCCAAGGCAATATCTGTTGAATTCCCACTTAAATCAAAGTTCAGGCACGCCTACTCATAGCTGAAAACTTAGAAGCTTGGAGGCACGAGCTCCTCCTTATAGTGCACTCACTTCTCAGGCACACCAAGCTTCGAATCCCAAGTGTAATCACTTCCCAAGGGACCGTTGTCTCTACTAAGAGCTATGAAAATGTGGGACGTCTTAGTCGGTCTCTGACCTTTTGCGCCAATAGATAGAGAGTTTTTGGATACTACAACAAAGTTCTTTAGTCAGGGCATCCGTTCAGGTGGTTATACTTGCGGCAAATTAGCTCCATTATAGAGGCCTCCCAACCTAAAAAAGTTACGTTCTGTAGGTTTTAACGCACCACAAGGGTATTGAGGGAGATCTTCTTCCTGGTATAACACAATCAACACATGTTCACTGTGAGATTAATCACAATGACATCTTTTATATACCGGTTCGGAAGGGCTTGACTTTAGTCTGTTACCGGTTGGGCAATCCACTCTCACCGGCTCTGTTAAAGCTCTTGGGAGGTAGTCACGCTAAAGGATTTGTATGGATTTCTCTTACACCCAAGATTCACGAAGGCGAGGGGAGAGGATAAGTCCATGCAATTCCTCAGGATTACAAAACTAGAAGACACTTCAAACACATAAGAAGATGACAATGATGTTTCTATATTTTTGATCATCCCAAAAGTGCGAGAGCATAATTTCCTGACATTATTGCCATCCCTAAAACATCAGATAAAATTTTATTTTAAAAGTCTTGCATGTGCGTTCCTATTTTAATAAAACAAAAACAAGATGCAAGCATAATATTTAGTGTTCTATCGATCAAGGCAACCTGCAAAATGATTTATTAGTAGTTTGTGTTTTTAGTCTTCTTTTTCAATGTCCTACAAACCACTGTTAGCCTATAATCAACAAGATAAGACAAATAACAACAAAGCTCAAAACTCGTCAGCTTTAGAAAAACCAGAAAATCATAAATATGATTGCATATTTAGAAACTAGACAAAAAAAATGTACTTTAAAAAAAGAAGCACCCAAAAAGGTTACCGTATGAGCCCGTACGAGGCTCCAGAAGCTACAAAATAAAGGATTAGATAGGTACAGTGATCAAAACCTGTCATTTCTGATAAATCTGGAATCCAATATCAAAAAATAACTCAAACCCAGTAATCTTTAGGAAATTCTACCCAAAATAAAAAAAAATTGCACTCAATTTGGATCAAATATGAGCAAGATACGATCATTTGAAGTTAGACTATAAAACTAAAAAGCTCAATGGTGAAGACAAAGACTTTTCAAACCCCGCTGACGTCAGCAGACCGCGGGATTAAAATTGACGGTTTCGTGGCTGTCACAGGAGTCCATGCAGAATGATGGTTTGATGACTGTCAAATTTAACACAGTAAAAAATCTTTTTTTTCAGTTTTATTTTCAAAAAATTGCCTCGGGCTGCGTGCCAAAAAATCTAATATCTGTCTCGATTTCCATGCAACGAGTCGTACGGATTCTTCAGGCAAAATGTTTTTTACCACAGATTTGATTTTGGGCAAAGATAGGCGTGTTTATAGTCGTTTCACACTGAAATGATGACCCGGACGCAGTGGTGGAGTCAGACTCGACTCAAAGTGGACGGAAAATAGAATTGAAAACAAAAGTTAAAATGAGGCCAGAAATTGAATATTCTGCCCTATGGTGAGAGCCAAAAATGTGTGTTAAAATATCGACACACTTCTATGAGTCATTATATCCAAGATTGCTCAAGAATGAGATCTCAAATGGCAACTCATAGCTCTTTATTCATGGAGTGCAAGGGTTTATAATGGAAGCCATCAGTTTAGACATAGTTTGTGTCCATGCAAGTACACCATAAAATGAGGGATTCAAAGAAGAAAAGCAAGAGTGCTAGTCTCCATGATCATCAAATATGCATGCAAATGAAAATGAAAGCTATTCTATATGATAACAATGCATGAAAGCAAACTAATCTATGAAAGGAAATACACATGCAAGATTATTCTATGAAATAAAATATAAATCTAATCTAACATGCAAGTGCAAGAGTAATCTTAATGGATTGCCATGGATGCATGAGAGAAGAAGACAAGAAAAGAGAAGTTGCAATGTTCAAGCTCAAGTGCTCAAACTCTCCTCCAAAAATTGCTCTCCAAAACCTGCAGCATAACAATAACATAAAATCTTGATTCTAAATGAGAAGGAGAGGGCTCCTTATAAAGGAAAGTGTGGAGAAGAATGCATCCTCAAGAGCAATGTGAGATAAATCCCTAAAAAGGCAAGTAAGAGGAAAAAACCCACCACTTTAGAAATATGCGCATTCAAAGTGTAGAGAAAAAATGAATTTTTATTTATTTTTATTTGATTTAAATTTCATTTTTTCATCACAAAGAGAGATTTAAGTGAGGATTTTATTTATTTAATTAAAAGAGGGATTTTCTTTTAATTAAATAAAATTATTTTATTTAATTAAAAGGGATGTTTTCTTTTAATTAAATAAGATTATTTTATTTAATTAAAAGGGATGTTTTCTTTTAATTAAATAAGGTTATGAATAAAATGATCAAACCTTATAAAATATTGAAATAATTGAATTAATTACGATTTGATCAAGGAAATTGATTTGAATTAAAAATATTGCAAGACATTGATTCAAGAAATTGATAAATTGATTCCGTCATTTGATAAATTGAAGAATGGGGGCCCATAGTCTAGACAACCATTTTAGGGTGCATACACATTCCATTCCTTATTTTCAATTGAAAGGGAAACCACTGATGTATGTTCAGTGTTAGGGTTTACCTTATCTGGTTGCACCTCCATTCCCCGCACTTTCAGTCTCCAAAACTTCTTTTCTAGTTTTTAAAAATCTATTGGTTTGTTGATCCTCATGGTTGCAAAGCCTCTGATGTTGGTCAATCCCCCCTTTTGTGTTCCCGAGAATCCCATCTATTGCCAAGCATTAGTATGAAATCATGTATTGCTTTTAAACCCAAATTGAAAGAACATGTTGAAAGGCAAGCCACAATGTGCTCCACTATTGAAACGCAACCCAAGGTGTCTGCGAAATCCTACTTGCTCAACCTCTCCTGCTCCACCATTAAGATTCAATTTATAATACAAATTTTTTAAACCAATAAGATTTTAAGAAATGATTTTAGAATTTATAAAATAAAGAATTTACAACCTAACTTTAGATTTATAATATTTTTTTATTGATAGAAAGTGCATTGATTAATAGCTAATAAAAATAAAGTGAATGTAGTATTAAAAAGTACTAATAGTATAAAATTTAGCAACCTTCCACATGAAACCTAAAGTAATGTGATAAACTCCGGTAATAAATAAGTAGAAGATCTATTTATGCGATAATATCCAAGTTGACCATTTATATGAATACAGTATCACATGATTGGATACAATACAATGCCAAAACTTAAATTTTCTTTATTGCAAGGTCCAAAGCATTTACATACATTGAAAATACAAACATCTTTATTGTAAGGTCGAAAGCATTTATATACATTGAAAATACAAACATTCTGGTAAAGCATTCACCAATGCTCCTGAATTTAGATGGGGTCCACCTGTGCCCATGACCTGCCTCACATATATAATTGACCCAACAAGATCAAGGAGTTAAAAACCCAGAAAAGCCATTTCTGATAGATGGAGGAAAGATCCTACTTTGAATTGGTCTCCTTCTCAAGAATCCGCTATGACAAAAGAAGGATCGTATCAGGGCCACATTGGATGATTCAAAACCTTTGATCTTATTACCTAGTTGGATACATAATTTCGGAGGACTTTTGAGCAGGAAAGGGCTTATTTTCATGTTTCAGCAAGGTTGGAACAGACTTTTGCAAGCATGTTCAGAAATCTCAGGAGGGTATTCGTTGGTTAAGGTGTGTTTAATCGGTTGCCCTTTTTGGTGTTTTGTAAATATTTTTGAAGTTACAAATCAATATTTTTGTACTTTCAGGGAACACCCACTTATATTTTTATGTCAAATTTGGTCATTCTACACCCAAAAAATTACTCTCAGCCAATCGGTATGGTATGGGACAACTTTTAATGAGCTCTAGGTCAAAATGCCCTATTGGGCCTGTCAAAGCTTGTTGAGAAGACTGTTTTAAGACTGCCTTTTGCAAATATCTAACTTTCTTGACGAGTACATTCAAAAGAAAATGTTTATAAGTTAGTCTTTCTGCTGGTTCCATGTTAGGTTCAATGTGATATTCATGTGAATTAGTTCTTAGCTTTGCAATCATTATTTTCTTTTCCAGGCTGTTTACATTATGCTACTAGGTGGGATGCTTTGAAGAAACACCCATTTGCATTTCTTCATCTGATTCGATAGTTTTGACCTTAACAATTACCTTACAATCAAATATATATGCAATACCCGGAATAATTTATAAAGAATTGAGGGTTTCTTTTGATAGAATCACATTACAGTTTATCACATTGCAATGCGCTGACGAATTTATAAAAAAATAACGGTTTCATTTCATAAATTCACATTACAGCTACTCAAAAGAAACTGCAAAACTCACGGAATGGAAGACAGCATTCTGGAAATTGTGGGGGCAGAAATCATAGGAATTACGGTCCCTGTATCAATATGCATGTTACTGGTTGTCCTTTTAGTCCGCAGCATCAATCCTCAAGGGGAATCAGTGTCTTCTATACAGACTGCAGCTACTCTTGTGTACCAAGAGAAGTCCTCTGATTCCACCACAGAAAAATTTGAAGGGGCTCTATTGAATGCTGCAGTATTTGTTGTCCTTATAACTGGTGTCACATTCCTTCTTGTATTGCTGTATTACTACAGATGTATGCGGTTTCTCAAGGGTTATATGTGTTTCTCTGCATTTTTGGTCCTGGCTTATATGGGAGGATCAATTTTTATTAAAATAATCCAGTCCTGGTCAATACCTATTGATATCATCTCGTTCTCCATCTTTCTGTTCAATTTCACTGTAGTGGGTGTGCTTGCAGTTTTCGGTGAGGGGATTCCAATTGTTATTACACAGAGTTATATGGTGATGTTGGGCATATCTGTGGCTTATTGGTTCAGTATGCTTCCTGAATGGACTACCTGGGTGCTCTTAGTAGCTTTGGCAGTTTATGATTTGGTTGCTGTTTTGGCTCCAGGCGGTCCTCTTAATTTGCTTGTAGATCTTGCTTCAAAAAGAGATGAACAACTTCCTGCTTTGATTTATGAGGCCCAGCCAGCTGTTGTACGCCGGAACAGATCTAGGAGTGCTCCTCACCATGGCTCTGTTCGTTCTAGCTTGCGTTTCTCTGGGGGGCATGAACGTTTTTCAACAAGACAGGGCAGGTCAGAAGCTTCAATAACGCCATCCATGGAACTTCAACCCTGGAATTCTTCATCTCAAACAAGAAGTCATATACAAGCCCCCACCCAAGAAACAACACTGGGTGAAACTCTCAATCTTGAAACTGGAAATTCTGAGGCATTGTCATTATTGAGCAATGTACATCAAGATATCTCCTCATCATCTGAGTATGGATTTGATAATGAATTTTCAACAGTGCCTGTTACTGAAACTTCATCATTTCCAGAAATTTCTCCTGCTGAAGAGACCTTTGATCAGGGAAACAACATGATTGACGAAGAATCCATATCTTTGGTTAACCATACAAATGGATCGGCAGTAATGACAGAGAATGGTGCTGCAGGTGACTTGGATATGATTGAAGCAACAGCCGAAGGAGCAGAGGAAAGAGTGCTAATTTCTGCTTCAAGAGGCATTAAGTTGGGCCTAGGAGATTTTGTGTTTTACAGTGTTCTTGTCGGAAGAGCTGCCATGTATGATTTGCTGACAGTTTATGCTTGCTATCTAGCTATAATTTCTGGGCTTGGATGTACGCTTGGACTCTTGGCTGTTTATCGGCGTGCTCTTCCTGCTCTTCCCATCTCAATTTCACTTGGGGTTATTTTTTACTTTCTTACTCGTCTACTTATGGAGCCTCTAGTGGTTGGACTTTCTACAAATCTTATGATGTTTTGATGTATTTTCCAGAAAGAAAAGGAGCCGAACTTGTGAGGCCGCAGAAAAGATGAAGCACATTTGACAAGTTTTGTCAGAAGCGATCCATATTATTTTTAACATCCGTTTCTCCACTGTCTGTGTATGCACATGCAAGCTTGGATTATACTTCCTATATTGTTTTCTGCTAAGCCTATGTTTAGCGACAAGTTATGTGCTCAAGTTTGATAATGTCAATACATGGGTTAGAGTTGAATGCTCCTTATCAAGTAAACAGATACGGAGAAAAACAAGTTGCCCTAATACAATGAAGAGAAGGAAGCAAAAGGTCAGCTGCAACATTGATATATGTAAGCATCTCCAAGATATTATTCCCCAAGAATAGCAATGCACATGATGACTTTAACTGTTGATTTTGCGAAACTCCAGGTATCTTGATGGCTCTATCTCATATTGACTATTATTGCCAACAAGTATTTAGTGCTGCTGGTTAATATGATGATTTTAACAGATGCTACAGAAGCTTAAAATTACTAACAAGATCTTTCAAAATTGTCTCTAATTCTAATCCATTTGGCTCCTGCAAGGTAAGAAGGGTACATATGAATATGCTTATGTTGCACTTTTGAAGATGTACCAATCAATATTTACCAAAATTGTGCAAGAACCAAAAGTAAATTATCAGAAATAAATCAAGAACATGGGAAAATTGGGTGATTTTTTCATAAAACTTCATATAAAAGTTGGGGTAGGATATTATAAATTTTCATTGATCGAAGCATGTTTGGCTTGATTAAAAAATTCAATAATATTATTTCCCTTCGGCAGAAGTTTCCTGTATGTGTTTGTCATAAGGGCTGCACTATCTTTACTATTCCTTTGTTATTAGTATTACACCATAAACAAAAATAACTAATTTGTGAATCAGTCCAATCAGTGCATATGATAAATGCCACAATTAACAGACATTATACAATATAAATCTAGTCGAGAACTGCATATTGAGAAAAAGAAAATTTGTTAGTAGCTGAAATGAAACCAACGGTATGTTTGGCCAACCTCAAGGGTTAAATACTTTCATGACCTCTACAGTGTATAATTATATGATATCCAATTTTAACTCTGATGCATACTGTTGAAGATTATGATGCAGGTGCATGTTTACCAATAAATTTACTGTATTAACCTTTTCTAATTTTGATTGGGTAAGGCAAAAGTCAGATCTGTACAACATAATCAAATAATTCTGTTAGAAAATGAAATGACTACAAATTTGGCTTCACAGACATGTACTTTCTGCCAAGCAATTATGGTGGTAAAACAAGTTCCAAGAAAATCCTAGCAGTCACCAAAGGTTCAATGGAAGAGATTCTATATTCAATTTTCAAAGGAACTTTTTCTTGGCATTTCTTTGTTTTTGCAGATTACTAACATTATAATTTCACAGAATGCCATATATTAGAGTTTCAATAAGGGGAAACATGAGAGAGGACGTCAGGATTCAAAAACACAACTATAATGCTTGTTCGTAAGAATTGCGATCTCTTGAAAGAATAAATGTCTAAATCTTAGAAAAGTTGCCAGGGCTTAACCTGACCTGGGAGTTTGAAAGAAATTGGCCAAAGCACTTCGAGCAGATATTATCCATAGTGGTGAGATGAATACACTGGTCTACTTAAGGATGTTTTCCTTGGAAGGTAATGGAGCTTCCAGGAGAGATTTATCTGAGTTTTTTGTGAGCAGTTCGAAAAAATTTAAGAATTATTGCTGGTTCTCATCTCAACTCCAGTGTACTAAGTGGCAAGCTAGAGATGTACACCAATAAAATTACTCAAGTAACCTTTGATAAATTAGTATACCAATAAAATTACTCTAGTAACCTCTGATAAATTAGTATACCAATAAAATTACTCTAGTAACCTCTGATAAATTAGTATACCAATAAAATTATTCTATTAACCTGTGGTAAAATAGTATACCAATAAAATTACTCCAGTAATCTCTGATGCATACCAGTGATGATCATGGTGCAGGGCATGCTTACCATTAAAATTACTCTAATAACCTCTTTTAATTCTGATCTGAGAAGGCAGAAGTTAGATCTGTACAACAAAAGCAAATAATTCAGTTGGAAATCCATATGACAACAAATTTTGCTTCACAGACATGTAGTTTCTGTCAAGCAATAATTGTAGGTAAACGAGCTCCAAGAAAATTTTAGCAAACACATTACCAAAGGTTCAATAGAAGAGATTCTATTTTCAAATTTTAAAGGAACATTTTCATGGAATCTTTATATTTTTGCAGACTAATTAAATTATCATTTCCCAGGATGCTGTATATTAGAGTTTCTGTAAGGAGAAAACATGAGAGAGGCCGTCAAGATTCAAAGAATGCTGTTATAATTGTTGTTCATACGAGCTGTGGTTTCTTAAGAGAATGAATGTCTGTATCTTTGAAAGCTTGCCAGTGCTTTACCTGTCTTGAGAGTTTGAAAGAAATTGTCCAAATCAACTGTAACAGACAATCTATCCATAATAAAGGTGAATAAGCTGGTCAACCTAAGGATGTTTTCTCTGGAAAGTAATGCAGCTTCCAGGAGAGATTGATCTGAGATTTTTAGCGAGCGTTTCAAAGAAATTTAAGACCGATTGCTGGTTCTCCTCAACTCCAGCTTATTAAGCTAATGCAGCTTCCAGAAGGTTTTTTTCCAAGAATTGAGTAGTTTTAAGAGATTTAATATCGATTTCTGATTCTCATCTCTGTTCCAGCCTGCTAACTTATTCACAGATAACAATATGGTGATTTTGTTGAATTACATTTTTGACATAAACTACTCTCAAAATCAATATTTACTTGTATGTTTGAATTCAAAAAATATGTAGACTACTCGGACCATTTCTGGATTCAATCGTGGAACAACAGATCATTGAGGGCTGATGTTACTTTCTGGGAAAGTTTGTAATTCAATCAATTAGGATTACTATAAATTTGTTTCACGAGCTTCATGTTGAAGTTGACTTACCTTTCTCTATTTCAGATTTATTATTTATGCATTGGAGCTGTTTTGATATTAATTGAAGTGTTGCTGTGTCTTCAGGTTTTTTAATATTTAATTGATACAAGTACTTAGAGACATTGTCATATATACAAGCAGTAAAGTAAATCAATGATGCTTTATATAGATTTGAAATGGGCATGGTTTACATATGTTATGTCACGTGGGATTTGAACTATTTTAAAGAATTCAAAACAGAAATAAGCTAGGGAGAAGATTCTACCATATCAATTGTGTAAACTGACATCTCACCGAAGCATACTCAGCTAGTGTTGAACCTACTGTCACCTAAATGCAATAGAGCAAGTGAGAGGGCATAAACAAGTATACGTGTCCCTTGAAATGCAAGGTGTAAATTACGTATAGTTAGCAAGAAACAAAGAAATCATGTTAGCAATTAATTTTCTCTTACCCGATGCTTGAATAAATCCATACAATTGCAAGGAATCCATCCTCAGAAGCAGAAGATACCATGTATGGAAATGCTCATGTTGGCATCAAGAGCATCGGCAACTCTTCCACAGCCACGAGGACACTTCAATGACTATGTATAGTTGAGGAATAAAATATACATAGTTTCAAGGATACCTCATCATCTTATACAATGATGGAACCATTGACAAATGAAAACATGGATTTTTCCAAACATGATGGAACCATTGACAAATGAAAACATGGATTTTTCCAAACTTGTTTGGGCCTTAAGAATGTATACCATAAAAAATAAAGGGGAATCTTAAATGGCAAAATTATTTTATGATGTGTTGGCAAATAGATTTGTCTTTGCAGATTTCACTGTGACTTGTCCAATGGGGAGTGACAAATGTTCCAATCAGTTCCTTTTCTTTTGAGAGGGGTATCTGCCTCGTATGATGGAGTTTTTTAAAATAGTTTTTGTGTATGTTTAACCCAAAAGTACAAAACAAAGAAAAGAGAGAACTATAAAGGAAAATGAATCATAGAAACCCCAATGGCACATACACTAATACCGAATAGCATTTTACAACTTATTGCAAATTACAAGGGAGTTTTATCACAAAATACATATTGATATGCAATAACGACAAAGGAATGATAATTAATCTTATTATATGAGAAGATAAGTTGCTTCAACACATTCAAACCAAGATACTAAGATTATGATTGGGTTTTATCAACTGCATAGATTGTTTGAATAGAATGATTTCTACAATTACATGAAGGGATCACCAATTTAACAGGATCACCAATTTAACATATGAGAAGTCAGTAATAAATCAAAAGGGCATTCAGAACATACAATCCAAATCTTTTTATATTATTTTTGTGAGATTATAGAGACCCCAAAACTCTTCTTCACAAAGTATCAAACCAAAAGTCTTCAAAAGTCTCCAAAAATTTCTTCTCAAAAGTTCACTTCTTTGAAAGTCTCCCCTTTACATTTGTAAATAGCCTTGTATTTATAGACTTCTTTCTTATAGCTAGTTCTATAGCTGCTTGGCAACCATCCCAACTACTTTTTAGAAACACAATGGTTTTAAAAATAATAAACCTTGTTAAGCCTTTCATCAGTTTTCTAGAAATAAGGACCGTTTTCTAACTTTTTGTTACAATTAGTAACATAGTCGCTTTTACAAAAAGACAACTTGCTTTTGAGTTTTGGGTTTTGCAGAGGTACTTGTATCCATCTTTGTCAGCACCATTTGTACTTGCATCTATCTCATCATCTGACCAATTAAAGCTTATATCTTTCCATCTGAAAAGAATATACAATTCTAAGGCTCTCCATAGGGATGAAACATATCAAGTGTTGCAAAATGCCCACAGATTGGTACTTTGGTCATTGACAAAGAAATATCCGTTCTCAAAGAATTTGCCTTGAGATTCTAGACTTTGCCTTTCAGTTGCCCAATCTTTGTCACAAAAATATCTTTTAACTGATGACTGAACCATGTCATCCTTGTAAGTGTCAACTCATGTCATATATTTGTTATCTTTAATCTTTCTTTGTGTGGGCAGAGTTCACTTGAACACCTTCACAATTGATTTTGTTGTAGTCGTGTTGATTAATGGTGTGATTGAAACACCTCCATTATGGCTTCCTAAATAATATTTCAACCACATTTTAAAAAGTTTTTGATAAGTAATGTGTATGCAACATTTGGTATATGTCCTGTCTGACATTCTTTCAAAAAGTATGTATACTTCATCAATCTTGCCCTGCCAGCCTAATCCATCAAAGAAAGATGAATATGTTATAGAATCTGGAATACAACCGTTGGTTCACAAACTCTCAAAAGGTTTGCAAGCTTCATCTAACTTCTTACCCTTTCAAAGTACACAAACAATAGTTGTATGTGTCATATCATTTGGCATGATGTTTTGTGCCTTCATCTCATGGAAGAATTTTCCAAGCTATATTTACTTTATTTACCTTTCCAAAACAATGTATGTAGGCATTTATTCAAGGCATTGCTTCTCATTTTCTCCAACAATGATAATGCAACATCAAGTTTACTTTCTTTGGCAAATGCACATGCTAAGGTAGTAAATAGGTGGATGCTCATTTTATATCCCATCTGCATTTGTTTCAACATTAAAAGTGTCATGTTTTGCTCATGAGCTTCTCCAAGTGTACTAATGAGAGTTGTATAAGCTTAAAAAAGCATACTCAAATTTAAGCCTTCCCATAGCATGAAGCATCTCCACAACCTCTTTCAGAATTCAATTCAAAAACCTCCTTTTAACATTGAAGAACCTCCACCCAATTATGAAGTGAATTACTTCTTTTTTTATTATGGTTGGATCAACTGTAGGAGCTCAAGAAATGTCCAAAGTAATAGACAATATTATCAAAGCAATTGAAATGTGTGAGCATTCCCCATCAACCCACTAATAGATTTGACCCTAAATTGCGACCAAACTTTTCGACCAACTTGCAAAATTGGTTTGTTTGGTCGCAATATAAAAGTTAACTTTTCTTTTTTTTACTTTTATGCCCGTGTTGGTCGAA
>MU227649.1:9758834-9791998 GCA_018584345.1 Thuja plicata
CATAATAAAAACTATACTGCTTTTCAAAGAAAAGATGAGAGTTAAATAACACTAATCGACATTATATGTTAAGAAATCCGGATCCAGAAAGGATGAAGACAAAAGAAATGTCTAATTAATTTGCACAAAAAAAAAAAAATTAACCTTGGTCGAAATTTCGACCAATGCCACGGCTAATTTTCACCAACGATTGGTCGAAATTTGCGACCACTCGTTGGTGGAAGTATTGGTCGAAATTTCGACCAATGCACAAAAAAATGACGACAATTTTAATCTTGGGCTATAGTCGAAATTCCGACCTTTGTTTTGGTCGAAATTTCGACCAATTATAAATACGTCGAAACTTCGACAAAAAAAGACCGACGAACGTTTTGGTCGTAAATTTCGACCAATTACTGTCGAAATTCTGACCAATTGTCGTCGAAAATTGAGGTCAAATTTACTAGTGACCAGTCCATTATAGAAAGAGCCTGTAGAACAGTAGCTTTTAGTCGTTGACATCTACTGTATTCCCCCATTCTGCCCATAGATCTTAGAAAACAACCTTTTCAAATTTTGCTTGTATGCCTCACCTCTTTGACTATAAATGAAGTCATACAGTGCGTGACAATTCAAAATTTGCATATCATCTTGTTGATTATGCTCAAGAAGTTTATGGATTATGGTTAAGAGACAACTAGAAAAGGTATATTTGATCTTTCTATGATGAAACTAATTTCCATATGCAGTCCTGTGACACATACAGACCCAAAGTTCTCATTTCCCAATTCTTTGTAGGCCCTTTGTTCCAAGAAGTTAGCTATCTTTGATATATGCAATGGATTTTTTGTTGTATAGGATTCTTTGTTTGTCAATCTTGCGATCATTTGGAGGCTCATCCTAAGGTTCCTTTTGATAAAGGAGCAAGCCCTTTGTTCCAAGAAGTTAGCTATCTTTGGTATATGCAATGGATTCTTTGTTGTATAGTCACATAATTTGTCAATCTTGTGATCATTTGGAGGCTCATCGTAAGGTTCCTTTCGATAAAGGATTGACAAAACATCCTTATTAAGGTCACATATCAAGTACATTGCTAGCATTGTAGGTCAGGAAACCATTTTCACGAAGACATTTTTTTCAAAACATGGTGACCATATTCTAGACATTTCTCCCCCTCTTGAAAGTTAATTGGAAAGTGCACCTGTGACATGCATTAGTTTGATAAACATAGTCCATTTGAAACCACTTGTTCCATATTACTAGTTGGTTTGTAGCATGCTTTGCATCTTCTTCAATCAGCAACTTATCCTTTACAATCTTTTCCAGAAACTGTGCATTTTCACCAAGACATTCAAAACCAAAATTTCCTACAACTTTTCCTAATGATATATATCTGATTTATACAAACTATAGGACCGTTAAAATAGAAAATGCATCTTTAAAAATAGTGAATACGCAACTTGAAAACAAAAATTATTATTATTATTTTTTTATTATTCTTGGAGTTGTGGGGATACTTTCCTAAAGAAAACAACATTGTTTATTCCAAACTTTACCTCGGCTTGAAGGATATTGTCTACAACTTCAGGATCTGATATATAGCAGTGGTAGTAATTAAAACCATATAATAACAACACATACTCCTTTCAACTCTAAATATTGATCTTGTATAATATCTGGGGTCTCTAGCTAGTGATGCACTATTATTGGGAAAATTGTTCTAGAGTCTGTCAAAGCTTTTGATACTGGTAAAGTTTTATTTTTGTACTATGATGGATTATGATAATATGCATGATATTGTCGTAAAAAAACAACACATTTTTTTGGAATTAAACCTTTCATTCATCTCTATATTGCTAAAGTACATATTTCAAAAATGCACATCAATAAATACATCCTTCACCTCAACTTGAAACAAATTAATTTCAGTTACATGGACTTATTTTAAATAGTAGGAACATAATGAAGAAGAAATGACAAATAATCTACAATAACACAAAACCCCACTTACTAAATATGCAAGCATGATCTCGTGTAATGAAAGGATTGCAATCTTTCTCAAAATTTCTTGTGTAGCATTCCCGTACTTTCTTATAGCACACATGACTTTTCTAAAGGATATGAAATCACTCCCCCATGTACATGTTTTTCCACAAATTCATTTTTATGGAAGATGATCAATTTTAATGGCATCCCTTCTCAAAAAGATAAATTTGAAGCCAACTAGGATGATATGAAATTTGTTTACCTGAGTTATAAACGAATCCATTAACATAGGCACATGAGAAGTGAAGGTTTTTTTGAATCCCAACAATTGACTCGTAGGCTGCAATCATTGGATCATACAATTCTTCATTTCATTTTCCTTATTTCTTTATTTATTCAACATGAATTGCCTTCTATAAGTTGCTAAATCTGGTCAGATGAGATTCATCAATACCAACTACTGTAGACCCCTTTTTAAGTGTGATTTTAATACAATCATCTTGGAGTTCTTCCTCATGATTACATAGAGAAGAAATTATTGAGGGAAAATATTAATTGCATCCCATAGAAAACTCTAAGACATTGTAATCTTCAATCATCAACAAAAATCCTATTTTCCTACAACTGCCAACTTCATGTTCTTGATTTGAATGAAACCACACCTTTGCTTTAATGATTCCCAATCAACTCCTTTTGAAATAACATATCTTTTTTCACATGGATGTGATAAATCTAAAATGAAAATAAGTTATAATTTGGTTACCTTCAATTTCTTCCTGTGTTCCATTCTACTTCAGGAATGAATCACCACTGATATGATCGAAGTATGATAATTTTGCAACCTTCTTCATGCTAGGAATAATGAAGCCATATTTTGAAATCACATCCTTATTGTAAACTCATCCTTATATCCAAGGGTATAAACTAAAACCCACATGAAGCTTGACCCTAAAAGTACAATGACATACTAATTTGAAGGCTTTCATATATCGAAAATAATCCTTGGTTTATTTTTGGAACAAATAATGATTTTCATGTTCTTCTTTAGTGCACAACATGCTACTCAAAGAACATTTCCTTCATGTATGAATTCCTCTCTAAGAATATACAGTATCCCAAGGATTCAAACTTTATTTTTTACTGTGGGATTGAGTTCCAAGGAGTAATTCATGAATTCATGAATTGCAAACATTAGAACCCTACGAGTTCATTAGAGTTCACAAATAACATTGCCAAACATTCCTTTTTATTCCCATGCAAAATTTGAAGAATATAACAAAGACATCAAATCCACTATCTATTCTCCATTTAAAGAAAATTTCTTTGTTGACATAATTTTTGCATTAGCATAGGATGAGTCAAAAAAAATCTAAAAATTGAATTTTGTTTCCATATCTTAGGCTGCCCACTAAGAATTCGTTATCCTTTTTGGAATTGATGATTGTGGAGACACCATCATGATTTCTTTGTGCTACTTTGAGGTTGCAATCAATGTGCTTCTCTAACTTTGCCTTGAGAGATATTGTTGAGATGTTATCAACAATTTCATCCATCTGAAAGTCCATCACTAGTGCTACTTTTGTATGTAGAAATGAAAATGCACGTCTCCTTATTTTGAGCTCGTCGCATCCAAATAACAAGGCCTTCTATTTCATTTCTTACATTTATCATGATTTCACTAATGCAAGAAACTGGATCAGATCTCGATGAAACATATTTCATTATAAAAAAAATTATTACCTTCTACCGTCATTCAGATTATGTCTAAGATTCTTAGATCCCACAACATCATCCTTGAGATATTTTTCAATTGTGGAGAAGGATTTTCCTTCCATCTTGTATCTCACATTGTTGATCTTTACACTCTTGGATTATTTGTAGTAATGATTTCATCTTCAAAATGAGATTTATTAGTAGAAAAAGATTCATCTAATCCTCCTTTACAATATTCCCAAATTAACATGCTCTCCATGATGGAAATAATTTTGTAGTGACGAAGTGACAAATCTAAAAAATCTTCATACTTATGAGTGCAAGTAGAATGCTCATCCTCATTTTTTGAAAGAGTATTTATTGGGATATTTTCAACAACTTTATTTTCTTGATCCTAAACCCTTGATTTAGGGCTAACCAAAGTATTCTTCTCAAATACATACTTGATAAAAAAGCTACTCTACAAACTGAACAATGGTTCACCATTTGGAAGTTTCAAATACTTTATGTAATTAGTACATCTTCCTTAAACTTTAATTCTTCACATGAAATAAGAACCCTTTCTACCTTTACTTCATCAATATTTTGTTGCTGCATTTAATTATTAGAAACCAATAAAGTATTTTTTAGAGATTTTTTACCTTCCTCATGCTTGTTGAATCTCTCATTTTCCTAATTTATGATGTCTTGTGGATCCAAATTTGATTGTTCATTCCTTGGCTCATGTTTTTTTATTTCTCCAGCCTCCTTTAATTGTTCTCCTCTTTTGATCCTTCTTATTTATTTCTATAAAAATTTCAAATGGTTGAGTACTTCAGGTTTACTATTGTACTCTACAAGCCATTTTTTTAGCAAGAGATCTTTTAGTTAAAGCAATATGAACAATTTATTTTTCTTCCACTATCTTCTTATTATTCTCTAGCCACATTTTTTCAAAAATGAAAGCCAATGTATCAACACTTGCAATAAAATTTTCTCTTGAATCGTCCTTATGCTTCTCTCTTTCATCTTTAACTATAGATTCTTCTTTCGATATTTCAATTACTTTGAAAAATCAAACAATCAAACCCTACAAGTTGACAAGATCATGCTTTGATACCATGTAATATCCCCATAATTGAAATACAATTTCTAAAATTCTCACATTGGAAGAAAAGAAAAGAAAATTAAATTATATAATATTTATCTCAAGACCATTGAGTTGGGAAAAGATGTTATTACAAGAAAATTAAAAATTTATTGAAAATTGTCAACACCTAATTGCATTGTTATGATAACAAACACTTGAAACACTTCCACTATGATTTTTTTTTGTTGCAAATGCACAAAATGGGCTTCTACAACAACAATAATAAATACAAAATCTAAGAATTTAGTTTAACACCAACTCACCAAAAAGTAAAACAAATCTTCAGTACAAGTTCTACAAACTATTGATACCCACACTAGGAAACACCAAAATGAAATTGCACAAACATTAGAAAAGATCCATAAAAGGAAATCCATAGAAAAGTGTTCATTCCACTACAAAAAAAACCCATAATCGAAACTCCAATTCCACTCTACAGTCATTTCATCAAACACTTTTGTTGCGACCTGCAAAATACCAATGATAGAACCTATCAAATATTGTTTCTTTATACCCGATTTCGACCTCTATATGAGAATTCCTCCAAGACCATTTAGAGATTTCATCATCTAATCAAAACAATCAATGGGTTTTTGTCCACTGACTATAACCTTTAGCGAGTTTTGTTCACAAAAGGTGTGAAGAACATCAATGCTCTCCAAATGAAGTTTTCAAAAGCCAAACTGATGCAAAAAGATAAAATTAGTTCTTTTATATGATTCATTCTTCAATTTGGCACCCAAAACACACACACTGCATTTTTGGAGGGAAATTTCTTTTGAAATTGAAGTGGGCCTACTTTGTAACCACCCTCTAAACTTGACAAATAAACTCCTACTTGAAAATGCTCCAGGAAACACCACAATTGAAGCCAAGAGATACCAATGCCCCATTCAAATTGAAATAATAAATTTTAATTTTAATTTATCTCTTTCTATTGCAAATGATTGGACAATAATAAATATTAAATCAATTATTCTTCCTATACTTGCCCGATTAACCGAGGGAAGCATAAAATGGGATGTGATTTTCGAAAATCTAATTTTAAAGAAAAATGAACATGACAAGAAGTGCCAAGGAAATTTATTGTATATTTGAAAGATAAATCTAGGATAAATGAACAATCCCATATACCAAGATGGGTCATGATGCCTCTTGGAAGAAGCGGTGCATGTGTGGCCAAGTTGGATAACAATAGTGATATTGTTAGGATTAGCCAAGTGGGCATTAGGTATAGTAAAAGACATGGAAATTTGATTACATGTAATGTTAGATTTCAAGTCTTGATTTTACTTAGAAGCAAGCCTGAACTTAAGAGAGTCACTATTCGCAATAAATGCTATGCTACATAGAAAATCAAGGCCTTCTAGGTGATGGAACAACACCAATCACATGGCTTCTAGAATGGGGCCCACAACACCCTATATATTATTGAATTACATTCCCTAAACTAAGAAAGTAGAATAAAGTTTAGAAGTATACAAGACGCAAAAAAATTGCACCCCGCTTGATTCAGTAGTAAAGACTCACCCACTTTATATTTTTTGTTGTATGCAAGTCCAGTTGGAATGAAAAATGGAACTTTATGATATTGGTACAAAATGGTGCCTAATGGATCAAGCATAGAGAACTCAACCACCTAAAAAAAATACTCGCTTTTGAGTTGCTAGTACAAATTTACATCATTGGTTTGATTTGCCTAGATTCACAAATAATGTTTTTGCAAAAAAAATCACAAATTGAGGAGATGACAATGAAATTTAAGCCCCATTCGGTTGGATATAATCAAAGGATAAAAATCCCATATGAAAAATGTCTCAAATCCTTTGGAGTCTTGTCAGAATTGTTGTTTTAAAGCCCACAAAATCAAAGACTAACTTGTGTTGAAGTGTCTAACTATAAATTCAAATGCTAGGAAATGAATTTACATCTCAAAGGCAATATTTTGATGCCTTCACAAAAATACTAAATGCCTTTACAAATTTAAATAACTAAAATATTGAAAATTTGAATGCCTTCAAGCAAATTATGCTTTAAATGCTATTTAATATCAATAAAATGTTGATTCAAATAGAAACACCATAGCTTTTCATAGTAGAGAAGCAAAGCACCTTCACAAATACATTTGAAGGTCAAAAATAGAATAAATGATCAAATCACCTTAAATTTGAAACAACATAGATGATCACAATGCCTTTCAAATAGACTCAAACCATAAACATAAACAAAACTAAATCTAGAAAATTACAAAGCGCAACAATATTTGACCAGATTTGAGTGGAAATTTGTAAAGCATAGTTGAATTTGAAGAACTTTGTAAAGATTGGCTAGATTTGAGCGACAATTTACAAAGCAAAGTTGAATTTGAATAACTTTTTAATATTGACTTAATTTGAGAAAATTATTTGGAAAGACAACCTCAATTTGAAGAGTGACTAGTAGAAATTTCAAGCTTATTTTGAAAATATAAATCTGTAGTGTTGAATTCATGTTGAATTCCAAAATGCAAGGTAATTTAGAGTGATTATTGCAAATAAGCATATTCAAACTAGTGAACAATACACAAATTGTAACAAGACATGTCTCTACAAAGAAAATCCAAGCCACATACCAACACATCTACCTAGAAAGGTTGAGTTCCCTTTCAATATAGAGCCAAACCAACCTCCTTTGTGGTGTTAATTACTCCATGATGCCATAATAAACCTCCACAAAGCCAAAAATAGGTATTCGACCATGATGCCAAAGAAAAGCTTCACAAAGCCACAAATAGAGCTTTCATGATGCCAAAGAGAAATCTCCACAAAGTCACAAATAGAGATTGACACTCACAAATTTGAGCAATATACCATGTGAATGTAGCCAAGAAATCTAAGAAAAATACTAGTATCAAATGAATAACAAAAATCAAGAGATTATAGGTTGAGTTGATGTACTGCATCAATTAGGTGATGATTATAAAAGGGATTTTATAGATAACTACCTCTCTAACCAAATCATCACCCAAGAAAGATTATTCTACAAGGGGCAAAATAAAACCCATAGATGAAGGTAATCAAGGACATTACACCAAAAGTAATAACACTTTTGAGTATTATATAAATAATTGTTTTTGATTAAAGGTAACAACAGGTTTTGAAGGGGCCCCAAAACCTTGTACATTTAGGAACTTAAGATAGAACAATAAGAGTTCCCAAAACAAGACAGATCAGTTGAAGCCTAAGAGAATCACACACTCCTTGAGCACAGAGAAATCTACCAAAATTGCTACAAAAGGTGAAACATTAGGGAGCAATAGCAAGAAGAAGGAAACCAATCATCTCGTCCCCTTCTTATGTGACCGAAGGGTCATGTCAAATGATGAAGAAGACCTCTTAACTTTTTTTACCTTTAACAGTGACCCAACCATCTTCAACTCTAGCAGCATCATTCTGCCAGCACAAAGAGTCCAAAGCTGAAGAACCAACAACCAACAATGGAGAAGGATCTATCAAAAACATATCCAACTCCATGATAACTTTACCCCCAACCAAAGATCTATCAGTAAGAGGAGCAACCGAATTAGAACTAGCAGGAGCCAAAACTCTAGTAGTACCAGTTGAGCCAACACCCCCATTCCTATCAGCAACAACTTCCAACGGAGAATGATATGGTTCTGCCCCAGCAGACACAAACCCACCAGCAGCCCCACCAGTAGCAACAGCTGGCGGGAGAAGAGAAGTAAATAATTGTTACCACTCAAGGTCCTACAAAAATTATATAAAATTAATTAGATTCAGTTAAATATATTTTTCATTAATATTAGGTTATTCTAGCGAGGTTGTAGGGTTTTAGACGAGGTCTAGATGGTTTTACCATACCCTAAATGCCACCTTTGCTAGAGTCATCTACCATGATTAATACCTATCAAATATACATCATTCATGATCAAGATTGATCTAAGCCATCATATACTAATGAGGTCGTTGCTTTCCTCTATAAAGGGAAGATATTTCTCTTTGTAAAAAATGTTAGATGCCATTTCTTTGAACCAAGGGTTAGTTATTGTGTTTTAACTTAAGGGTTTTAAGTTTCCTTCCAAACTATTCAAGAGAATTTTGATAACAATCAAGAACTTGTTAAAAAAAATTTAAATATTCAATTCATGGTTTCCAAGCATTTCTATTGAATTTTTACTGTTTATATATGAATATAATTAGTAAAATTGATACCACTTGCAACCTACTAAATATAAGTTGTCTTTTGTGGTTGATCTAAATTTTTTAATTCATTATTATGAACCATCTAATTGGACTATGTTAGATTAGGTGCTAAATAAGTCTTTGTTGTATTGATTTACTCTAAAGATAATACTTTTGTTTTGATTAAGTAAAAATGGGTTTTGAAAGGACCCGAAACCTTTAACAAAAACAAGGAAAGATAAAGCATTGAGAGGACAAAAAAACTACTGTGAAACACCACCTAACTAGTCAAAGAGAACTAACAATAGTTCCCATAAAGTGGAACAAAGACCAGACCAACAAACCACAACAAAGGGCTGTCAAGATTTACATTTAAGCCCATCCTTATGTGAAAGTAAATTCATATCAAAAGAAGGCTTGGAAGACTTTAATTTCTTTCCTTTAATTGTTGTCCATCCATCCTCCACCTTCGTAGCTGCATTCTGCCAAGCTAAAGAATTAACAGTAGAGCCCACAAAAACCTAAGAAACAAGGCTGACCACACCAGCATCCACAGTTGGGACAAGGACAATATCACCACCAATCTCCATTTCCCCTTGGAGAAACATGGACAACATAAAACACAACACCATCAAACAATATAGCTGATCTAGAGACAACATCAACACCCAAAAGGACAACATCAACAGTCTGAACCAATGCAACATCTGAAACAACATCAGTAGCACCATCCTTAGCGTGATCATCCTGAGAGGAGCTAACAGCCAAACCCCCATCCTTAGATTTATGAACCGTATAATGGTGGTCAGAATCCCCCAACCACCAAGAAGGGGATTTCTTCAATTTAACCTTATCAAATAAACACTAAGAAACAAGATGACCAGTCTTGTGGCATTTCCTACATCTAAACGAGATTATCTCATAATCTAGATTCTGGATCCAAGAGCCCTTAGGGGTAGCCAAAGTAAACTTCTCACGGAGACCCTTAGAAACATCAACCTCCACTAGGATATGAGCATACGTCGGATGAAAAATGTTAGAGGAAACCAGATCAACCATATGGAAATCTCCAATAGCCTCCCCCACAGATTTCAAAACAGAATCCAGCCAAAGATGAAGGGGAAGATTCAGGAGCCTCACCCATAAGGGTATTTTATTAAAGGACTCAGTAAGATGATCAAAATCCTAATGCCAAGGTTTGGCCATCAGGGGGAAACACTCCTCCCAAGTGAAACAACTATCACACAAAATAGTTTTCCCATCTTCAACATTTTCAAACTTTGCAATAAAAAAACCCTTTGCCACAGGGTATATTTGAATAGTATCCGATAAAATGGGTTTCCAATGTTTGGAAATCCACACATGCAAGTTCGATAGAGAGGGTCGACTATAGATACTAAGATTTATCTAGTTAGGAAAGAAACATAAGAAATAAATATAGATTTTTTACTTACACATCCACATGAATTATAATGAAGCTCCAAAGCTAGGATCTTTGTCAATATTTTTCTCTCACACCCCTTTCTTTCAAACTTTTTTCCTACCTCTCGTTAGTTTAAGAGCTAACATCAACATATTAAATATGATGAAAATATTATTTCTAATAGAAAAATCATATTCATATTAGTGACTATGTGATGTCATATATCCCACCAATAAATTGGTGCAAGACAAGAAACAATTATCTTAGGATTACGAACATTATTATTTTGTTTATCTTTTATACCTAACCCTATTTTTAAGGATTCTAGTAGAACAACTAAGTAAGTCTCCTTTTGTGAGAACATAATGAACAATTGAGGTATCTTACATGCTAAGGCCTAGCTATCAAGGACCATGGGGCTCAATTTCCTTTTAGGAGAGGTGAGACACTCTATTATTTTATTTGAGTTGATGTATATTTCAAAACACTCATCAGTACCATGCAATACCAAAATTTTACATTTTCAACCCAATTTATGATCATTTATTTCATTAAAAATATATAAATCAATCTCTCTATTTAGTACATCGTGTTCGCTAGATATTTCTAAAATTTAGTTTAGAATTAGATCTATAATTTTAACATATAATTAGGAATTAAAATAAATTATATGTGCATCTCTTTAATTTCACTAAAACTATATTGTGTTTTTATTTTAGTTTGATATTTGAATTATATTTCTATGCTAAAATTCTATCACATTTCAGTACTTTATTTAAAACAAGTTTGATTAAATTTCAACTAAAAAGGTATTCTATGTAGCAGGATAAGGTTGATAAAGAAGTAAGATTCTTTCTCCCTAACCAAATTCTCGTTATTTTAAATTTTTCAAAATGGTTAGGAAATTAGGACTATTATCTAGAGTAGACATAAAACATACTTATAATATGCTTATTCAATGCTATTTTGAACTTGTTCTTTTAAAAGATTATCATGAAAACTAAAGCATAGTAGTTAAGATGAATTATCAAAGTAGCCCCATATAATGTAAATAGTTTCAAAGTTCTCAAGCTAATGAATTGTCTATTTTCTAAAAAATGGTTAAGAAATTAAGACTGTTAAACTAGGCATAAAACATACTTATAATAGGCTTATTCAATGCTATTTTGAGCTATTCATTATTTTTTTAATGAATAATCTAAAAACTAAAATATAATAATTTAGATGAATTTTCAAAGTTGCCACTTATAATGCAAATAGTTTCAAAGCCTCGCACTAATGTATTGACCACTTGCTGATTATAATTAAGTATTGGAGGTAAATCACTTCCTTTGAAAGAGGAATGAATCTATCCATAGGTCGGTGCACCTTTGCACAAAATACACATCAACAAAACCCTTACTAAATAAAAACTAAAATATTCAAAATTAGATAAAAACAAGCACAAATATCACTCACAAGATGCAAGCTACACAAAAGATGTAGAGTTCTACAAAACTAAAAGTATGGGAATCTCATATATTGTTCTTCAATCTAATAATGTATCACAACACTTTTTAAATGCATCGACCTCTCTTCTTGAGGACATACTTATACAAAAGTATGCTACCATAATCCTAGCACTTCTAAACATGTTGTCTCGACATTCTCAACAAAAGAATGACCTACAAAAAAGAACAAGAAAGAAATAGTCGCATAACATAAATTATTAAATGACCTTCTTCTACCCTGAAAAGAGATCTCATTATTCCCTACTTTTGGCAAATAAAACATAGAAACTTAATGGATAAAAATAAGCAAGCAAAAATTTCCTAACTTGAGGAGCATTCTAAAACAACAATTATAACCTAATAAAATATAAATCTGTGATGAAATTGAAGGCCACATTAGAAGTTCATAACCACACTATTTGGGGTTAAAAGTGCAAATGAGTAGATGAAAGTTGCAAATACAAGTCAACCCAATTTTATACATAATTTTAAATTTTACAAAACACATTCATCTCAATATGTTCATCTTAAATCCAATTTTATCTTTCAAGTAACAATCCTCTACTACTTGCATTGTTATTGTTGTCACTTACGTTTAAACTTTCGAGTAGACCATTAAGCTTACAATTTGTGTACCCTTGATGGACCATTGAAATCGTGAGTTTAATCGACTTGCATAGGTAGATGATGAGACCCCTCATTTATAACTTTAATTGTCTCAAACTAACATGAAAATTTTCAAGATTTATTAATTAAAAATCAATACTTAAAGACATTTAATTTAATGACAAAGTCTAAATTGTAAACACCTCAATAATATTTAGTTCAAATCTTCTACTATAACTTTAATTGTTTCAAACTAACATGAAAATTTAGTTCGTAGAAGATTTGAACTAAATATTATTGAGGTGTTTACAATTTAGACTTTGTCATTAAATCAAATGTCTTTAAGTATTAATTTTTAATTAATAAATCTTGAAAATTTTCATGTTAGTTTGAGACAATTAAAGTTATAAATGAGGGGTCTCATCATCTACCTATGCAAGTCGATTAAACTCACGAGTTCAATGGTCCATCAAGGGTACACAAATTGTAAGCTTAATGGTCTACTCGAAAGTTTGAACGTAAGTGACAACAATAACAATGCAAGTAGTAGAGGATTGTTACTTGAAAGATAAAATTGGATTTAAGATGAACATATTGAGATGAATGTGTTTTGTAAAACTTAAAATTATGTATAAAATTGGGTTGACTTGTATTTGCAACTTTCATCTACTCATTTGTACTTTTAACCTCAAATGGTGTGGTTATGAACTTCTAATGTGGCTTTCAATTTCATCACAGATTTATATTTTATTAGGTTATAATTGTTGTTTTAGAATGCTCCTCAAGTATAGTAGAAGATTTGAACTAAATATTATTGAGGTGTTTACAATTTAGACTTTGTCATTAAATCAAATGGCTTTAAGTATTGATTTTTAATTAATAAATCTTGAAAATTTTCATGTTAGTTTGAGACAATTAAAGTTATAAATGAGGGGTCTCATCATCTACCTATGCAAGTCGATTAAACTCACGAGTTCAATAGTCCATCAAGGGTACACAAATTGTAAGCTTAATGGTCTACTCGAAAGTTTGAACGTAAGTGACAACAATAAAAATGCAAGTAGTAGAGGATCGTTACTTGAAAGATAAAATTGGATTTAAGATGAACATATTGAGATGAATGTGTTTTGTAAAATTTAAAATTATGTATAAAATTGGGTTGACTTGTATTTGCAACTTTCATCTACTCATTTGCACTTTTAACCCCAAATGGTGTGGTTATGAACTTCTTAGTCTACAATAACAATGCGAGAGATCACAAATGTGGACTATGCTCTATCTTGTGCCTCCTTCATCCCCTTTATCCACCATTTCACTATCTCTCGCCTCCCTCTTGCCGATCACGCTCTCCTCAGTCTTTCCATCAGAGTCTCCCCTCCCCCTTATCCACTCCTCCTCCGCTTCCCGTGTCGACCCTCACCCACACCTCCTTTTGTTTCTCAGAGAGTGACCAAGATCTCTTCGTTTTTCACCTCAGACGACTCCTCCTGCTTGCCCCCTTTTCTGAGACCGGAGATACCTCCTCCATGTTTGATATTCTTGCGACCACTCTTTGGGAGTCCACACTCCTCTCCATTCCCCACCATACCACACCTTTATCTCACAATCCCCAGCACCGAAACACTTGTCCTATGAACTAGTGGTTTGATGTGGACTGTAAGACCTTCCACCGTTTTGTTTGCTCTGCCTTCTCCGCTCACTTCGACTCCTTCACCTAGCTGAGGCTTTCTTATCGTCGTTTCCTCCGCCATAGGAAACGTACCTTTTACTCGATGCAGTGTCGATCTCTCTGTGCTTCCCTCCAGCGCTCCCCCAAGCTCTTCTGGCGCACTTTGTTTCCCCGCCATCCTCCTCCTCCTTCCACCCTGGATCTCCGCTCACTAATTTCCCACACTTCCATTCTCTATGACATCCCCAACCAGTCCTCTTTCCACCTCACTCCATCACCCTCTTGCCATATCTTCACATTCTCCAACACCTGCGAGGCAGTTAGGTTGATGAGTACTAGTAAGACAGCTGATGAGGAATGGTTCCAAGTGGAACTCTTCAAACTTGGTATCGGTGTTCTGGGTTCTTTTCTCTCTGTGCTCTTCAACAGAGTGGTTTGCATTGGGTTTCCTCACTCGTGGTCTTGACACATCATTTACCCGATCCATAAGACTGGTGCGACCTCGGATCCCGGGAACTACAGAACCATCATGGTGGGACACACTTTTGCCAAACTCTATGCAACAGTCCTGAACACTATTTTATCCAAAGAGCTTGACCGTCGCCAGTGTCGTGCAAAGGGGCAGGCAGGTTTTCAGACTGATTTTCAGACCCTGGATCACATTTTGACACTACGAACCATTATCAAGGAGGCCCCCCCCCACTCGGCGAAGGTTTATTGCTGCTTTGTGGATTTCCACAAGGCTTTCGACTCAGTTCCTTGGGTGGCCCTTTTCCAGAGACTCAGAGACATTGGGATCTCCAAGATTCTCATGACTGCTATTATGCGGATTTACGAGTGTGTGGTGGGCAGATTTAGGACTCCACAGGGGTTCTCCGAGCCGATCCAGAGTACCATCGGGGTGAAGTAGGGTTGCCCTCTCTCTCCTATGCTTTTTGGCATTTACATTAACGAGCTTGAGGCTTTCCTCGGGGATCTCTCTCTCCCTAAGGACGGTTGCTATCTGCATCAGGTGTTGATCTCCATTATTTTATTTTCCGACGATGTGGTCCTCATGGCCTCCTCCCCCAAGGGTTTACAGAGACTCCTTGATGGTTTGGTTTCCTTCTGTGAGCTTCGACAGCTGGTTGTGAACCTGGGCAAGACCTAGGTGATGGTCTTCAATTGTTTGAAGACTTCTCATCTTCACTTCTATTTTCAGGGCTTGAAGATTGAGATCTCGTCCTCCTATAATTACCTTGGGGTTAAGTTCTCTGGTCCTCGTTTTAGCTTGAGACCTGCTATGTAACCCCGAGTCAACAAGGGGTTGGGCTCCTTGGCTTTGCTTGAGAGACAGTGCTTCAGACATCACTTTCAGGACATCAGGTCCAAGTTGGCCCTCCTTGACTCTTTAGTCAGGCCAGCGGTGCTTTATGGCTCTGTTGTGTGGGGGCCCTCTCTTCTTGAGTCGGATTGGACATCTGTTGAGAGAGTCCAGATCCTCCTCCTTCGACGCCTCATCAGATGTCATCGCTCTACTCCTCGCAGCGTTATTCTTGCTGAGTTTGGTGCTCATCATTTTAGACTTGCAACCATTTTTTATTTGCTCTGGTTCCTTCACCGTCTCTGGGGATTTGTTGATTCTGCTGTCAATCGGCAGAGATACCCCTATCTTGCTTACTGCTCTTCTTTGGCGCTTGCTAGTGTTGATCCCTCTGGTAGAGTTCGTTGTTGGTACGTCCAGGCCGCTGCCTTGCTGGGTTTTGTGGGGATCTCGATTGATCATCTACCCCATTTTAGTTTTCCTTGGATGCTCCCACCCACCTCCTCCCCTCCCAGCAGGAGTTGAATGACCACGTCAGACTCGACATCTATAGACAGTATATCACCACGACCTGGTGCAACCCTCTTGGAGGGCTTCGTCCCAGGATGGCCTCCTATGCCGAGCACTATATGGAGATTCTTGATGGGATCATTTTGCTTCCTTCTTACCTGGCCTACCGATGGAGTCACACTCTCCGTATTTCTTTGGGGTCTTTCAGAGTCGGCTCTCACCAACTCCGCATCTAGACAAATCACCACATTGACAGGGCTGACTGGATCTGCCGTCTTTGCATCTTGTTGGAGACTGAGTCTGAGGCACATTTCATTTTCCCATGTCCCATTTACTATGAGATCAGAGGGAGATTCTACTGATTGTTCAAAGAGTGCAGTTCCCTTGCCTCCTTCTTCAGTTACACCGATCAGCAGTGCCTTGCTCTTTATCTTCAGGAGACCACACGGCTTCGGGATTCCACCCTCCAACTCATGTTCCCGTCCAGCCAGAGATTTGATCATCTTATCACATCCTTTTTCACTTCGGTGTCTCCTGCCCGCGGCACGAAGCGCCCTATCGGTCCTCTTTCTTCTGGACACACCAGGCTTGTGAGACCTCCTAGAGATCGTAAAGATCGCACTTGGCTGCAGCACTCCACCACCAGTGTTACTCAGAGACGGTCCGAGGCTCCTTCTAGTCTCGGATCGTACCCTTCGGTGCTCGATTACTTCTCGCTCGGAAAGAGCCTCTAGGCGCTCTTCCTGGTTCTTCTGTTCTCTGTTTTCAGCTTTCAGCTTTCTTGTTATTGTTCTTTCCCCGGACACCGTTTGGTGCTCCTGATGTTGGTTGTTTTGCTTTGTATGTTCCCAATCCCTTAGACCCTTGTTGGTCTCTTGTTAGACATTAATAATTTATCTTATCTTATCTTATCTTATCTACTATACAAAATAAAATATAAAGATTTAAAAATCAATCATCTACCACAATCTTCTCAATATCCTCTTTGCTAACTTCAAAACTCAGTTTTCCTTTTATTGTTTATTTTATTAGTTTCAAATCCAATCATACACATTTCTAAGCATTATTGTTTATTTTATGAGTTTCAAATCCAATCAGACACATTTCTAAGCATTATTTAATTAAGTTTATTTGATTTCTTTACAATTACATGCACATCATATGATATGCTCGTTAAATTCTAAACATATTATTGGTGATGCCGACATGGAACGGAATCCAGTTTCCTACTGAAAACCAGTTTTTTTAGGGGTTTCCATTGTGAAAACAGGATGAGCGATATGCAGCCATAATTGACAAACATACCCATTTATCATTAGTTTCATCATGAATTTCTTATAAACATCATGAATTTCTTATGAACAGCAGTAACTATAAGCCATCTTCTACTTAGTATACTTTAAAATTACTGTTTTTTTTGGGGGGGGATCTTGTTTTCCTCGCCATGCCCTTTAAACGAGGATATATAAAAGCATCAAAGCGGAGAATATCCAATCAAATGCCTGAATATCCGAACGCGTTTGATGGTGATGTCTAACGCGATTTTTTCGGCCAAATCTTGCCTATAAAAGTTCAGTAAATCCAGCTCAAGGGACATAGTTGTTTTGCAAGATGGAATTCATTAGAGTTTTTGCTGTGCTGTTCTTCTTGTGCAGTAGCATTTGTTTTACTGCTAAAGCTAGGGATTTTGATTTCTTCTACCTGGTTCAGCAGGTAATGCTATTGACAAGCTCTGACACAAATTTATGCATAGAGTAGCTAAATCTGCAATTCAGCCATCTTTCTTTCATTTTGACTCTGGATTATCAACCCCTGCATAAACAGTTGGTGCAATGGGGAGACCCTGTTTCTCATTTAAACAGCCTGTGTGGGACTACAATCAATAGGCTCTTTTCTTATGGAATGTGATTTGAAAAGTCGATTGAACAAAGTAAATATAGTTATTGGTATGAATTGTTTATGTATTTGACAGTGTCAGATTTTTAAGATTTTATAAGTTTTATAGTTTATTTCTTTCTTTTTGTTTGATAAATAGATGGTAAGCTAAGTAGACTTAATCTTGGAGGAAAACTTCATGGTTAAGTACATTTGAGCTGGAATAGTACTGGTAACCTCCGGAGAAAGTCCAATGCTTGGCATTGTGAACATTACCTAGATGCAATGAGTGTTAAGTGTACCATTCATTATCATGAGAGATGGGTTCTTGTGAACCACTGCTCATGAAACATGGGCCAATGAATTTCACTCGAACTATATAGTTGAACACTGATAACAATTTCATAATTTAACTTGCTATGTAAAATACCTCCTACTTATCAAAATAAATATAGTTATTGACTTAGATTGATACAGCCTTTCCTAGTGGAATGTGATTCAAGAAGTTGATGTAAACAAAGTCAATATGGTTATTGGCATAATTTTTTTCTGCATTTGTTTGTATGAGGTCTTTTTAGATGTTTTCATCAAATTCCATGGTCCATTTCTTATATTCTGTTTTAAAAATACCATGTCAACAAAATAAATATAATTATTGACATAACTTGTTTGTAGATTTGACTTTGTGACGTTTTTCTTTGCTGTTTCATATCAAATTTCATGATCCATCTCTTTCTGTTTCTTGATGATGGAACCTCCAGTTTGATTCAAAATTTGATACAAAAAAGTACACTATTAAATCCAAAAGCAATATATTCCAATATATAGATTCAAATTGTTTGAATAAATTGTTTTTTGGTATGACTGGGTTTTTTTTAAAGTTATTTTGATCAAATTATGTTTCATTTCTTATTTTCTGTTTTAAAAAATTGATATCAACAAGTTATTGGCATAAATGATTTTTGGATTAGAATGTGTGAAGTTTTTCTTCAATGTTTCGAATCAAAATCCATTATCATTTCTTACTTTCTCTTACTTTCTGTTTGTGAATATCTAATATGATTAAGCTTTGATGAAAAATTCACACAATCAAACTCAAAAACAATGTATACCAATATAATAGACCTGAAAATTTTAGTTCTGCAATAAATAGAGTCATTTCTAGAAAAACAATTACTCTCATGCATACATTACTGTTGTATTTAGCTCATGAAGTTTTTCTAAATTTTTGTGCACAGTGGCCAGGATCTTACTGTGATACATCAAATGGGTGCTGCTATCCTTCCACAGGGAAGCCTGCATCAGACTTTTCAATCCATGGTCTATGGCCAAACTATGATGATGGCAGTTACCCTTCAAACTGTGATTCCAACAGTCCCTTTGATCCTTCACAGGTATTAATTGCATCATATTCTTATTGCGTATAGTTTCTGGTATAAACTCTGTGAATTTATTCCTATGGGGATTTATTTTATAACAGGGGATAAGAATGGGGTATTGTGGGTGCAGATAAGTGATTTGAGAAATGAGATGAGTTCGAAATGGGGATCACTGGCCTGTCCTAGCAGCAATGGAGTACAATTCTGGCAACATGAATGGGAGAAACATGGGACCTGCTCAGAGAATGTTTTGAGCCAACATGATTATTTTGCAGCTGCCCTGCATCTCAAAGATAGTGTTGATGTTCTGGGTGCCTTGGAGAATGCAGGGATCCATGCAGATGGGGGACAATACAGTGTGAGCAGCATGATGGATGCAGTGAAAGAGGGTACTGGTTATTCAGCAGGGATTCAATGCAATACAGATGAATCTGGAAACAAACAATTGTATCAAATATATTTGTGTGTGGATTCCTCTGGGTCTAATTTGATGGATTGTCCTGTACTGCCTCAGGGCAAATGTTCTTCTGATTCCCAAGTTGAATTTCCTTCCTTCTAGATGAAGGATAAGGTCTAATTGGCATGCTATCCTGTGCATTTCATTCTATATAATTAATACTATTGAAATGATTTCTAATATTTTATATTCAATTGTCTGGATATAAGGGAAGAAGAGCTGTAGTTGAGCAACTCTGTCTGTCAAAGTCTTATCTTAATTTGGTTCCTCTCAAAATCTTACCTGATTATTTCAGATCACTCTCTATTTTTCCCAGCAGCTTATTTGGCAAGTACTCTGTTTATAACAATGGCGTTCAAGAAATCAATTATGATGTACATCAGCATGTTTTTTTGTTGAGGCGTCCAAAATAATTGCAGAAAAATTAAATCAGTAGTTGTATACCAAGTAATATTTTATTAATGCGTTGATGTGGCATCACACAAATTATTGCTTTTTAGATCTAATACATTCGAGGCAATTATCAGAACTCATGATCAACTTTAAAGACTTAAATATCACAATTACCAATATTTTACTATTTTATAATATTGAATATTAAATCAATAAATATTATAACTAGGCCTGTAATTTGATTGCCGTATTGACCGTTTTTTCACTTTTGAACCTATATAACAGACTGAAAATTCATGAGACCGTATGGATTGATATAAACTTAGAAACATTTTTGATTAATTTGATATTTTTGCTATATTACTAATTTATAATTATTTTAAAAAAGTTTCTATATAATTTGTGGTATTATATCATTATTTAAAATCTTTTCCAAATAAAACATTTGAATTTAGAAACATATGAATATTTATTATATGTAATATATATTTTTACTAATTACATTATAAAATATTCAAATTTTAAAAAATTATTAAATATTCATAAATTAGAAAAAAAATTAACAATCAACATTTATCTTAAAACGACGTAAAATGAAAGACATTAAAATGACCAAACCTCATACAAAATTCATATATTAGGTAGGGGTGATTATAACAACTATTCAAACATGTTCAATTTCATCTCCCCTAAATACCTTAAAATATTATAGTTAATACAGACATTTTAGATTATTGATGACCGATAAGATTGTTGGTTTCATGAAATATCTAAATTGATTCAAAATGGTGTTCTTAAACATATCAAGAGATGACAGTCAAGAATATACTTTTATGGTAGATGAACTGATAGATTATTTTTAACTATATTTAATCATTAAATCACCTTAAACAACGGTTTTTAGAAAAAAATAATCTGCATGCTCTTTTTGTGGAGAAATGTTGAGATTTTCCTGTAATTTTTCTATAATATCAAATCAGTATACAGATTGTTTATTTACGAAGACTGTTTACAACTAATAATTCCAATCTACAATAAACCGTTTCTAAATTTGTTCGGTAAAATGATTTCCACCATATCATCAACTGATTGTTTTGAATATAAACTTTTTATGTGTATTTACAATTTAAAAAAAGTTAAATTCAGTAATGTTTGTTTAGATTTGATTTTTTAAGATTGTCTTTTGCTTTAGTTTCTGTGTTTAAATTTGATTTTTTAAAGATTTTATCGTTTGTTTTTATTCTTATGTTTTTTTAAAGATTTTATCTTTTGCTTTGTTCTTAAATTTGGTTGTTAAGATTTTGTCTTTTGTTTTCGTTCTTATGTTTAAATTTAGTTTTTAGGATTTTATCTTTTGTCTTTGTTCATAGGTTTAAATTTGGTTTTGAAGATTTTATTTCCGGTTTAGCTTTTAGAAAGTCGTTTTCTCAATGCTGTTTTATTGGAGAGTCCCAAAAAAAGAATATTTTGGAGAGAGTGAGTGTAGTGTGAACTTGGATGAAATAGAGTTGGCTGAAAGCGATGACCAGTGAAGAGTTTGTTGGAATGTCAATTTTCATATTAAATTATTGTTGGCCATGGTGTGCTTTCCCACTCATTATGCCTACTCATGGAAATATTATGTCTTAGATTGAATTATGCATATTATTTTTTATCATTTATTTTTTTTATCATATTATTTTTTTCTATTGCGTATAATATAATAACAAAGAGTTTATATCATCAGTATAACAAGTATTTCAAAAAATAAGGTACTATCAATGTCTAGAGAGATTGATCCTCTTCTTTGGTTGCTCCATGCTTTCTCTCCATTAACTGGGCTGCTGGATGAATTCCGCAAGAGTAACCTCAAACTCCTCCTTATCCTTCATGGTGGTATAGCTGTGTGCAATGTCAACTTTCTCAATGGTGGTCTTCCCTTCCCTCAATACTTGGAGGATTTTGCTTTCTTTCATTTTAATCACCGTAGTGACTTGCAAGGCAACATCAAGATAGATGAGCCTTTTACACCAAGGTTCATGTCCTTTCTTGCAAGCATAACCTGAGATAATATTCAAGGAATTAAAATGATCATTGTAGGAAAGACCAAACATATTCCAGACTTCAGAGACAAAGAGACACTCAAAGAAGACAAGCTATCATATTTTTGAAATATATATATATATATATATATATATATATATATATATATATATAACTTTCATTCTTATTTTTTTACCATTATTTTATTCTGATTTATTTTGCATTTATTTTATTTATAATCTTTGTATTTTCTTAATTAATTAATGATTTTTTATTTATTATTTAAATAATTAAAAAAATAAATTATTTTGTATTTTAAAAATTTGAAGATATTATTTTGTTAATTTTTATTTAAATTAAAAGATTTTTTTAATAAAATTTATTTTAAATATATTAAATTTTCAAGTTTAAAGCTAATAAAATTGGTTAAAGCTAATTTATTATTTAAATATTTTGGAGTATTATCAATGTTAATTTTAACTTTTGTTTTTCTTTAATTAATAAAAAAGATGATTATTTATTATTTTAGAAATTTAAAAATATTAACTTTGTTAATTTTTTTAAATTAAAAGAATTTTTACAATATTTTACTTGAAATATATTAAGTTCTCAATTTTAAAGCTAACTGAATTGGTTGCAAAAATATTTTATATTCTAAATTTTTTTAAATTTAATATTTTTTATTGTATACAATAATTGATATATTAAATTTGGCATTCACATTATCAATAAAGATTGATAGACGCTACCTATCCTCGTTGTTGATTCTGCCTACTTCTCCAAAATCATCATCTAGCAGTGAAATTGGGCATTCATATTCATTTCCGCATCCACAAAGACTTCAACTGGGTAGTTTTTTAGTCAAACTCATTGACCCATGTTTCATGAGTAGTGGTTCACAAGAACCCATCTCTCCTGAGAATGAATGGAACAATTAGAACTCATTGCATCTAGGTGATGCTCAAGGGGCTTTCTAACGAATGGTCCATAAGGCACAACACTTGTGAAAGGTTTTGTAAATGAAGTTGCAAGCAGAGTGGGTTTAATCAAGGAGGAAACTTTGTAGTTAAGTGTTCTTGAGCTAGAATAGTATTGGGATGGGTGACCTCCTAGAAAGTCCACGTGCTTCACATATGTGAGCATCACCTAGATGTAATGAGTGTTAAGTGTTTTATTTATTCTCATAAGAGATGAGTTCTTGTGAACCACTAGTCATGAAACATGGGTTAATGACTTTGAATCAAAAAATTACACAATTGAATTATGATAGTAATATCATAATTTGACTTGCTGTGGAAAATATCTTTTACTTATCAATTAGTGAGCTCAAGGGGCTTTCTACTGGATGGTTCATAAGGCAACACTTGCTAAAGGTTTTGCAAATGGGGTTGCAAGAAGAGTGAGCTTAACCATGGAGAAAAATTTGTAGTTAAGAGTGCTCGAGTTGGAGTAGTAATGAGATGGGTGACCTCTCGGGAAGTCTTGATGCTTCACCTTTGTGAGCATCACCTAGATGCAATGGCCGGTGTTAAGTGTTCCATTTATTCTCAACTCCAGTTGGAAGTTCAGTGTTGTCTTCCGTTTCGGAGGTGCAAGATCCTCCCTATTCGGATATTTGTAGTTTCAATGGTTAGCACTCATCCTAGTCTTCTCTTTGTGCATCTAGTGAAATCTTCATTTGAAGACAAAAATTATAATAATTCTTATACTACATATCAATCTACTATTCATCCCAGTGTTGATGTTGTGTTAAGTATCTTACAATTCTCTCGGGCATAATACATTAATCGCTACATCGAATCGAAGGGTCTAAGTTTTAGCCATCAGAGAGGGAAGTACAGTCTGTGTGTGGGCACAAGAGGACCTACGGTGTGGTCCTATGGTGTGGTCTTACATTGAGGTCCTATAGTGTGGTCTTGCGGTGAGGTCCTACAATGTGGTCCTACTGTGAGGTCCTACGGTGTTGTCCTACCGGAGAGAGAATAGGGCATCCATATGACATTAATACATTACTATGTAATGTCCCTAATTTTTTGCAAATATCTTAATTAGGTTAAATAATTAAGTGGTCCTAAAAATTAAATAATATCATAAGGACTTATTTAATTAATTAATTTAATTATAAATTAAAGGGGCCAAATTAATAAAATCATAAATAATGTATGTCGACTTGTTTGTAACTCTCAAGAAATTTCTTGGAGGCCTTTATAAGGCGTTGGCTAGCACCGTAGGTAGCATGTCGTGGATTTTATATTTTATTTGTATTTCTGAAGCTGAAGGTGGTTTGTATGCATTTTTGGAGGTGGAAGACCCTCCCTATTATATGATTGTAGTTTCCATGATTCACAACAACCCTAGTATGTCGTTGGAAATATCACTCTGATATTTCACTTTGCGATCCAAATTTGTGAAGTCTTCTATAGAAGATAAATTTGTAATAAACAACGATATCTGATTTCTACCAATGGTCTGTAATTGTTGTATCAAATGTTTTTTTGATAGAATCTGACGTGCTATCATTATCGAATGCAATTTGTCTCTTGCATATGCAAATCTTCATTGTTACTGGAGATCCAAGTTGTCGTTATGAATTCTGAATTTGAAAGATCACAATGGGTGACTAAGTATTCAAAGGGAGAGGATTGCCTTACGGTCATACGATAGAAAGACTTGGTCCTATGGTGAGAACGACTTGGCCCTACGATGAGAACAACTTGATCATATGACAGGAAGAAGTGGTATGACGGTCCTACATGGCCCTACGGTCTGAAACTCCCACGTGGCTCTACGGTCTGACATTCGTACATGGACCTACAATCCCACATGGACCTACAGACCTATGGTCTGACGGTCCTCCATGGACCTATGGTCTGATGGTCCTACACGGTCCAGTGTTACAGATAATCCTTTCTACCTACTCTAGCTTGGATTCTGTAGTATGGATGGAAGTGGATACAACATGGGGAAATTTTTCATTTTATTGGCAATTCCCTTTTCCTTACAGGGTCCTCTACTCAACCTTTGGAATGCAGTTCTAGTACGGATAGAGAAGAAGCTTGCTTACTAGATTACCAAGTTGTTGTCCCCGACTGGTAAATTCCAAATTTATTCCAATGTTTTAGCAACAACTCCTGTTTACTACTCTTCATTTTGGGCCCCTTCTAAATCTTCTTACAACAAGCTTGAAAAGATTTTGTAGGACTTCTTGTGGGCTTCTGGAGCTGACCATCATTGATTTCATAGAGTTTCCTAAGAGTATTATTGTCTTCCTAGGGAATCTGGAAGCCTTGGCCTTCTGTCTACCCAAAAACAAGGCTCGGCCTTGTGTGCTAAATGGGTTATTAGAGTAATTTCTGGAAATGAGGCCTGGAAAATTCTTCTCAGACATTGTATTTTGTCTAGTTATGTTGTTCACAGATCAAAATGGAAGGAGATTGGCCTTCAAACCCTTCTGGTTATGAAGGAAACTTAGTCTAAATCCAAGGTACTTTTTGTTGCCAAGTATAAGGTGTGCCTAGGAAGCTCTCAACCTTGGCTTTGCTAGGATGGGGTCAACTTTCAAGAGGAGCTCTCTTTCAACCGACATAATATTTGGTAGTCTCCGCTAATTCAGTCACATGTACTTTCTCTTGCCAAGTTACTAGTATTCACGTACTAAAAAATCTTTTTTTTAAAAAAAAATTGTAGAAACAAAGTTATGAAGAATCTTGTTTTTTTTTTGCTTTTTTGTGCTAATTTTAGCTTTTTATTTTTTCATTTTCTCACAAAATATGAAGATTCTTGGAAAAATGAGAACACCCAAAATGTTTTTTTTTGTGTTGAAGAAAATATACAAAAATTATTTTCTCCAAGATGAGTTGATTTGTAGGTTCTCAAAAAACATCCACTTCTAGATCCATAAAAAGGTAAATTTGGAGACCTTGTAATACTTTCAGAAGAGAAACCCTCATAGATTGAGAAGTTCTTTTCTGAATCCATGCTCTGATACCATGTTGAATTTTGCAACACAACCACCTACAAGAAAAAACAATAAACAAAAAACACCTTCCACAAAAAGAGCAACAAGAGAGATTTGCTATATTCTTCAAAAGCAAAGATTATACAATGATAAGTTCAATGCACAAATAATTTCTTTACAAAAAATTCTTCTAAAAGTAGAGAAAAAAATAAAAATTTAGAAAAGCAAACTAAAGCTCAACTAGAGATCGACTAGGTTAAATTAGGCTCAACTAAAGCTCTAGTAAGAAATCTTAAGCTAAGCATGCATGTACAAACTGCTAAATTATGTATGAGCATGCACACAAATATGTAATAAAACAATATGCAAATATGCATGCAACAAATATATGTATGATGCAAAAAATATGCATACTCTAACAACATCATTAATTAGGAAAAATAGGAATTCAATAAACAAGTGAAATATAAAATTTCTCTAAACAATGCTTTAAATAAATTTGTTTCTAATGATTACATGTACAACATCAAAATATTGATGAAGTAAAGGTAGAAAGTGTTCTTCTTATTGCATGTGAAGAATTGAAGTTGAAGTAAGTTTACAAATACATACACCATTTTTTGAACTTACAAATGGCGAGCCATTGTTTGATTTGCATATTAGCTTTTTGGATGGGTATGCATTTGAGAAGAATATCTTGGTTAGCTCTAATTCAAGGATTTTAGATCAAGAAAATGAAGTTGAAAATATCCCAATAAATTCTCTTTCAAAAAATGAAGACGAGCATTCTACTTGCAATCATAAGTATGAAGATATTTCAGATTTGTCACTAAAAAATCATTTTCATCATAGAGACCATATTGATTTTGGCAAAAATGGCAAGGAGGATTTAAATGAATCTTTGTCTATTAACAAATCTTATTTTAATGTATATATATATATACACACATACACACACATGTACATGTACGTGTGTGTGTGTGTGTGTGTGTGTGTGTGTATACATGTGTGTGTGTGTGTGTGTGTACACACACACACACACACACACACACACACACATATATATTTACATAATAAAAAATGAAATAAAATTAATGTGATTTATAAATTAGTTAAGTTGAAGTAGTTAATTAATCTAGTGGAAATAAATGAATTAAGAAGTAGAATTGAAGGCCCGGAAATTGAACAAGTCTTTATCATCAATTCAATGTTACATTATAGGGCTGTCCGTCGTGTTGTTGGGGAGCATGTTCTATCTCCCAGAACCAGAATAGTGGTCTTCCCCTCTCAGCTGTTGTCGATATTCCTTTCCAACTTAATGGATATGCTGCAATCGGTGGAAATGGTAGTCCACATCGCTAATAAGATCGTTCAGCCTCAATATATTCACGGAACACCGCTCATGATGGCACTGCAGAGGTATGACCTCTGGTCAAGCAATGCATTGATTGGAGGACTGCTACTACAACAAGACATTATGGCCAACCATGAACACCTGATGGCATATGACAGTTTTAAATGGGCGATGGAACAGAAGAGCTTCCAAGTACTAAGCAACAATTTGCAGATTGTGGGTGTGGCCCTTGGGAAACCAATGGTGGATAAACTCCGATGTCTAGCACACTCGATCTTGGATCTTCTACTTTCGCCACTTCCATTGGTTCAACCTCCGTTCTGTTACAAGGCGCTCTCTGGGAATTCAAACCAAGTACCCGATTTGAATGCATCACCTTCGCTCGGTCATTCGTCCAACATTCGCATGGCGGTCCAAAACATAAATGATGGATGGGAAAGTGAAAGGTTTGCGGTTCTACCCGTCGGATGAGAAAAAGCGTGAGATTCTTTTGCCCCAATGGAAGAATGATTGAATGCAAAACAAAAGCGCGCGGTTTGGAGGAGCCATTTTGGGAAATCATGAAATAAGGTATACGGCTTAGACATATTTAGTAGACCTTATTCGAAATTTTGATACTCTGTAATTAACAGTGAATAGTATCATTTTGTAGTTTTTTATCCTCTCCATAAGTTGGGGGGGAAAATCTGGGGGATATCTCTATTTTTTGTATCACCCAACCAGAACTAGTGGGTTTCATGTGGAAGCCAAAATGTAATCATCATAATATAACCTATTAGGATTTGCGGGTTTTTGTGGAAATTCAAATGTAAAAGCTGACATATTGTATACGACTACGATCCTGGGGTTTCTTTATGATTCTTCCATGGGGGAGTCTTTGAATCAGTATATATTAATATAAATATGGTGGACACCCCACTTTGGCTTTAAAAAAAAAAGAAGAAGTAGAATAAAAAAGAGTTTCATATATATACAAAATAAATAGTATAAAACTAAAATAATTCTAAGAGGAAAAGGTAAATAATTGAGAGAAAAGATTGAATAAAGAAAAAGGAAAAGGTAATTAATTAAGAAAAAAGAGAGAATAAGGAACAAGGAAATTAACAATGAATTAAAATAGTTAAGTATGAAAGAGTTTTGATATATTCATGTTTAATATACATTGATGAATAAGAAAGTGATTGAATTGGAGAAGTCAAAGATGACACTATCTTATATACTATTTTTTGAAGTGTCGTATGGAAGAGGACTAAGTAGTTGAGCACTCTAACTTTGTGCTTCTTAAAATCCTATGTGGAAATTTCAAATCGCTCCTACTTTTTTTATAGAAGCTTACTTGGCAAGTCCTCTTCTCAGAGGACTCAGTAATTGAGCACCCTAACTTCACACTTCTCAAAATCCTACATCAAAATTTCAAAATTACTTCTAATATTTTACAAAAACTTACTTGGTAAGCCCCCTGCTTATAACTACGGTTTCAATGTCACATATTCAAATATGATGCCACATCAACATGCTTTTTGTCAAGGTGTCCTAAACAACTCAAAAAAAAAGTGAGACTGGCACTTGTGCACTAAGTCACATTTTATTGGTGTGCTAATTTGTCATCACATAATTTATTATTTTTTAGAACTAAAGATACATTTCATTCAATTATGAGTAGTCGTAATCATCGATATCAACTTTAAAGTCACACCTATTAGTGCAATATTGTCAAAAGAATTGGACTTCAAATTAATAAGTGCCATCATAGCTATAAGAACACACTCACCTAATGTTAAAACAAATTCTCTTTCTTTTTAATTGAAAGGATAAATCTAAATAAAGATATATGACTATATATACATTTCTATTTAAATATTTGATTTTATGTATTTCTAGAAACTCTTTAATTTCGTTCTTGAAGCTGAGAGTCTTCTTACATTGGAAACAAAATTGGTTGTAAACATTTGGGCTTTTTGAAAAAAAATGAATCAAATTAGCTTTGCTATTAAAAAATTTTAAAAAGAAAAGAAATGACAGTTACACTATAAAAAGAGGCATATAGAAAGTCTAACGTTATATTTCAATCACTATTAAATCATACCATCTCCTACCCGTAACCGATAACTATTACAATTTAATCGTTCTAAATGAAGAAGAACAATCGTTTAATACAAGGGTTAAATCCTTAAGGGCCGGTTTGGTGCCAGGCATTAACCTAGAATAAGCATTAGTTAATACTAGAATAATTTAATTCTTTGTTTGTGGCATTTTTCAAATTCTCAAATTAGAAAACTAATCCCCATTTTGGGGCTAATGCTTGCATTAGTTAATTCTAAAAAAAGCTGGAATTCATTTCTTCTTCGAGAATAAGCTATTTATGGATTCAAATTTATTTTATTTTATTAATTTTTATTTTTTTTTAAATTTTTTTTTAATCTTTTTTTTTAAAATGTGGGTATGTATATATATACACATGTGTGTATATATGTGTGTGTATATATACACACATGTGTATATAGGCACATGTGTGTGTATATACACACATGTGTATATACACATGTATATATACACACATGTGTATATACACATGTATGTATGTATATATATATACGTGTGTGTATATATATGTGTGTACACATGTGTATATATATGTGTGTGTATATACACACACATGTGTATATATACATGTGTGTATATACACACATGTATATGTGTGTATATGTATATGTGTACACAAGTTAAAAATACATATTGTTCAAATTAATTAAAAAAATGAAAAATAATCCTTATTCCAATTCCACAATATGGGATCCAAACGCAAAATAGCTTATTCCAGTTTCATTTTTCAGGATTAATTAATTCGAGAATAGGTCGTTATTCTAGAATAGGCCTATTCTGGATAAGTTAATGCCATGCACCAAATGGGCCCTAAGAGAGACAAAGTATTTAGTAGTACAAAGATTCATTTTTTTCTAAAGCTCCAGAAGACACAATTTTTTTGTACGTGATTTGGGAAATATATAGCAAGGAGCACATGATTTGGACGTGTTAGTAAAAAGAGTTCTACTTTCTAGCCAAGACTTTTGACTCATCTACAAGTACTATTTTTTTGTCTTGTACTTTTGGATATGCTATGAAAAATGGAGGATTTCTTTCTAAATATGTTTGTAATTTTTTTTAAATGATTAGTTTTATGGGGGAAGTTGGATTGCGATATTGATTTTTTCTATTTTGTAATGGAAATGAGAATTTATTTGTATGTTTTTTTCCTTTTTGAAACTCTTTAGTGGTTTTCCTAGTGATTACAACTCATAACCACTACAACAAAATAGACAATTAGCTCCTTTTTTTTTTTTGCTTCCACCCACTTTTTCAATGTATTTTTCTCCAATTTTATGAAAAGTCAACACTATTTTTCAGGATGACACTATTTTTGGCATTGTTCGCGTCATTAAAAAAAGAATGCGCTAAATCAGATGCTATTTAACGCCTTATTTGGTGCCTAAATTAGCATATAAATTATCTCATAAATTAGTAGTGTCTAATTTAGTGCCTAAATTAGTGCCCAATTTAGCACCTAAATTAGTGCCTATTTTAGTAGCACCTAACTTTGTGCCTAAGTTAGCTTCTAAATTAGCGTCTAAATTAGATCTTAAGAGAGCTCCTAAATTAGTGCCTAAATTAGCACCTTAGTTAGCTCCTAAATTAGTGCCTAAGTTAGCTCCTAAATCAGTGCCTAAGTTAGCTCCTAAATTAGCGCCTAAATTAGTAGTGCCTAACTTAGCACCTAATATAATGCCCAAATTAGTGCCTAAATTAGCACCTAAATTAACATTATGCATTATAAAGGCCCCAAAACTATCCTTATGCATGTGTGCATCACATGGGCTCTAAAAATGACATAGAACTGCTCCAAAATTATCTATAATTCATGCAAAAAAGAACCCCCCTCATAAACTATCCAAAACTATATTCATGGACTGTTCCTGTAGCCATTGAAACTTTGTTCTGTGACTGTTCCTACAACCATTGAAACTCTATTTTGTGTCTTTTATTGCTCCTCATAAATTCTTTGTTCTATCAAATTTTACTTTAATATGAATTTATGAACTCTATAAACCTTCGTTGAATTGGAAGAGATAACTAAATGTCCCTTTGTTTCAGATATGCGAATTCTTATTTTGCCCTCTAATTAATAAGATTGTATTGCTCTTGTACTTTCCTCACAAACTGCAATTAGGGGAAAAAACTTACTATTGTCTCCTATTTGTTTGCCCACTTCTTTCCCTAATCATAAAAATTTTAGAGACTTCTACCCTTAATGAGGTTCCATTGACCTTTACTGTTAATGAACAAAATACGTTCCTTCAAATCAAAATTTGATGAGGCTTCGAAGTTGGTTGCTTTCCTTGCAAATTTTAATGCACTCTGATATTGTAACAACTATTTTTAACAATTGGCACTATCACATCCTTGCTTGGTTCGTTAGCATTCTCCCTGACTACATGAAGTGAAGTGAAAGCTCTACGTACCTCAAAACTCTCTCCAAGAATCACTACAAAAAAATAGGAAATTAGTGCTTAAAATAGTATCGACTTTTAGTTTATTTTACACCTAAAATAGCCCCTTTGGGTTGGATCAAAAGTCGATGTGCAACTACCTTGAGCCTATGGCGTCGAGTTTTGTGTCATATTTTGCACTTTGTTATTTATCCTCAAAAAGTATGAAAGATTACTTGACATTTTTTACCCTCATTATTATTGGTAACTAATAAATAAAATTTAAGAGGATGTTTGAGACACATGTAGCATTCTATTACTGATTCTGTTTTCCTTGATATTTACTTTGTAACCATGCATAAAAAAATAAACTCAAGAGGGCTCAAACTGCGTCAAAATGACTCAAAATATGCCCATTAAGTGCTAGAAAAATAAAATCCCCTCATTTGATATATCTAATCATGCAAGAAACAAAATGCCCTCCTTCCATTGACAAATGAGCTCCAAGTGTGTGGGAAAACGAAAAAAATCCCCATGTAATATGTCCAATAATAATGCAAGATCTGAAAATATCCCCTCCACTAATGAACTCCTCCAAAACATGCAAAGGTATTTCCACTCACTTCATATCCTCAAAATAATTATGGCACTTCAAACATAATTTATCAATTAAAATGGTTTATACCCACACCATTTAATTAATATTATTACAAAATTCATGTACAAAATATTTTGAGAAAAAATGATATTTATAGATTTACCTCCAATTTATATTTATTAAATGATATAAACATATTACTAAATAAATATAAATTGAAGAATTTATATTTATCAAGTAATATATTTATATCATTTAATAAATATAAATTAGAGATAAATCAAAAACATATCATTTGTTTTATAATCCACCTCCCCAAAAAGTAATAATCCCATTAAATTTACCTCAATTTATATTTATTAAATGATATATAGAAATTACTTAATAAATATAAATTGAAGGATTTATGTTTATCAAGTAATATATTTATATCATTTAATAAATATAAATTAGAGCTAAATTTAAATCATGTATCATTTGTTTTATTTTATAACCTGCGACCCTAAAAATTAATAATCCCATTAAAAATCAAGGAGTGAATGCTTTAGGTATAACCTACATAGTGATCATTATTTAATAACATTAACATAGGTTTATAAATAAAATATGCTTTGCTAAAAAATAAAACTCGTGGGCTCTCAAAACACCATGTGCT
>MU227649.1:9792097-9802255 GCA_018584345.1 Thuja plicata
CGAGAATAGGGCTTGCTAGAGGGTTTTGTGCAAATATTTCTATGTTCTCCGATTTTCACAATGGAGGAATGAGGATTTCAATGCCCTTTCATAGACTCTGCAGGCCATGAGATCAAAGGTAAGCTCTCGTATTTCTTTGAGCCATTGATTTGTACAAAAAGAGCAAAAAAATGGTGAATCATGTCGCTACACCTGTTATCTTTTCCAATTTATTTTCCAAGCTACAAAATTGTGTCTCAAGTGTATCTGCAAATTTTAAATTAAGAGCTCAGGCTCTATAGAAAATGCTTTTGTACATTTCCTCCCTTCCTGCTCAAGTGTTTCTCTAGAAATTTTATGGGGCATGTTTTATTTGACTCAAAATATGGAACATTGCTTTTCTTTTTGTACTTGATATTCGGGATTTGTGACCATGAATCACTTTCATGGTTGCAGATTTTGACAATGGGAAAATAAAATATATAACCCTTTTTGAAATCTATCAAAGCATTAATATTCTTTGGTGATAATGCACATAAACGGGTTAAAAACCCATAGTCTTTATTATTCAACTCGTGACTCTATGTTCTTTTCATTGAGACTTTGCAGGACAAAATACTAGAAATAAATAACAGTTTATCCAGAAATGACTTGAAACCCTCCATTTATGAAGATGAATGTTGGAGGGCTTTTAAAAACTTGTTAGAGCACATGGAATTTGAACATGTATATTCAATATTAAACAATGAAATGTTGTATAAATTCTCTATTGTAAATGTACTTGCATTGTTCCTCATAAATCTGCAACATATATGAATGATTTGGTGTTGTATTTGTGCAAGAAAATGTAGCTTTTATGCCATTGACCTATGTATCAATTCTATGACTATGGCTAGAATTTTCCTTATTTCTGGATCTTTTCATTCATTGTTTATATCAAAGAGATTCAGCATTTACTGTTGCAAACTCTAGTTCTCATTTTGGATATTCCATACCTGACTTCGAATATCTCTGCAACATAACTTTGTCTTCATTGAAACATGCTTACATAGTTACAACTATACACACAGTCTATAGTAGAAAACAACAACATTTGTTCATTAGCATTGTCATTCCTGTTATGACTACAAAGATTGCACGTACCTGTTATATGTGTTCAATTTTAAGATTGAATCTTTTATACAGGTACTTACTGTAAGCTTCACATATTCTTGGCTTCCAAATACTAAGTATTTGACAATTTTCTTTCAGCTCTGTAATTACATATATCTTCTTGATTATGGTTTGTATTTCATGAATGCCCTGTACGAAAACACTTTTGCTCGTGGTTTATAAATGGACCTTTGGATATTCTTGTCCTAATATTCAAATCATTGTCCTTTAGATTTTTTGATGCTTTTAGCCCACAATGGTATTGTTGTATCATGACACCTTCATGTTCTTAATGAATCACACTCTCTGATTTGTGTATCATATGTAAAGACATGAATGTTTTTGTAACTTTTTTTACATTGTTTAATGAGAATTATTCTTTCATTTTCCAAACATATCTTTGTTATTTTGTTGTCAAAACTGATTTACTCTCAAAATAGAAAATACAATTTACATTTTCTTTGTAACTAAAATCTGATCAAAGAATTAGGCCAATTACAATAATCACCTTAAGAATTAATCAATCTGAATCAACTCACAAAATTTGAGCGTGTAGTGAAAATTGTTAATAGTAACATTACTTCTACTAAACCATGGAAATGCATGGTGTTCATGCTATACTAGTCTCTTTTCTTTGACAATCATCACTCTTTCAAAAATATCCTTTCTTTCTCCAAATAGATCTTCCATGATTCTTTTCTATTTTTCCTAATATACCTAGCATTATCTCACAAACTCATAATACAAACCCATGAAACTTTCCCAGCTCCATTTAAAGTTCCATACTTGCCAAAGTTGTAAATTTTACAACTGTTGTGATGTTTGAAGCTCCATACCTCTTTTGGCTATATGCTCCTTTGGCTAAGAAGCCAACATTTATTTAAGAGATATTTGTAGCAGGTGATACATTTGCCTTGGCATGCATTTTTTTCTAAGGAAGAATTCAACAAAATTGGAATCATTGTTCAAACAAGTGTTATTGACTTAGATAACTATAATTGTTGTTCAAATAGGTGATATATTGCTAAATTTTAAAATTAATTTACATAACTATTTACTATATAGTCATTTTATGTGGCATCCTTTGCCATGCTTAGTAGATCTTCTCCAACTCTCTATAGAATTATTCACGTCTATCTTTTGTAGTGTGTTGGTTAATTTCTACGAATGGACTAACCACTTGCAACTAAACATTTTTTATAGAATTTTTTGATGTTTTCTATTTTTCATCCAAATTTTAATAGTTTAAAAAAATTATCAATTAGTTTTACATTTATTACAATGCTTGTATTCTATGTTACATTTATTACTATGCTTGTATTCTATGTTCATATTTTTCCAGTTGTTTTTTTAATGAGCTATTATATGAAATGCTATTAAAGAAACTTTTTTCTGATGTGTTATGTATTTGAAATTCCAAATGTCAAACATAAAGTAAATTATTTTGAGAATTCTAAAGTGTGTTACTTTCTTTTGACAACTTAATGCAGACAAAAGCCTATTTCATCAAACTTATGCTAATCAAGTATGCACATTTTGTTTTGCAGTCTGCTTGTATAAGCAATGTTATTATTAGTGAGCATTTACTTTCTTTGCATGTAATAAGCATAATGATTGGTGACCTTTCATTTTCATCTGAGTTTTAACTTCTATTTTTATGTACTTTTGAGTACATAACCTGGTTTGTTTACTCATGAATGTTAATATAGTTTCTTTGTTTATTTCTTTGTCAAACAATTTTAAGTAAATAACATAAAAAAATTCAAGAGGTGTACAAACATTTTTTCATGAATTTGATATGTGTAGAAATAGTTTCCCATTCAAGAGTCTAGCACAAATTAAGTTCAAATCTATAGTTAATATCAGGACTAAGGAATTTGTACTTTGATATTGCAAAAAATAGGTGGTTGTCATAGTCATTACTCTTGCCCATTTATCTATAACTAAAGAAGTAGATTTGCATTTGCAGGTTAACCGATGTGGGGAAATGGCTCAGAAAATGCAAATTTTCAGAGAACAAATGAGTAAATCTGGTTTATCACCTTCTACAAGGCCTTCTTTGCATCCACATATTGAGTTGGATGATCTCAAAGTAATTTTCTTGTTTAAAATTTAAATCATTGGCAATTGTATGTTTAATTGTAAAATAGATCTAACATGCAAGAACTCATTATTTTTTCAATTTGGGAGCTATATCTTGTATGCAGGTAAAACTTGGTGAGCTTGAAAAAAGAACTTTTGGAAATCAATTCAAATGGCAAAAAGTTCCAGCAAGGTCATAGTGAACTTTAAGAGTTTAAGCTTGTTCTACAAAAGGTATGGTACTTCATTACCTCTCTTTTCATGTATGGTTACTTTATGTGCAATGCTTTATGAATCTTTATATGGTGGTGTATCTTTGTATTCATTGTTTCTTATCTTTAAAATGTCATTCAAGTACACTGACAATATGTATTTTTTAATTTTGGTTGTGCACGTGTTGTATTAAATGAGTTTTTGGTTTTCTAAAATTGAATAATATATAGATACAAAATAAGGGAAATATTTTAGCTTAATTAAAAACTAAATAAATCAAAATCATCTTGGTCCAACCACAAAATTGAGTATGGTTGGAGTTAGAAACTTGCACTCCTAAATTCTGGAAATTTTGACTGACTAGATCTGCCCCCCAAAAGTCAAGACATACTAACATTTCCAACCTTTTTGAAAAAAAAATAGTCAATGATTTGTCATATCCTTAAAATTTGGAAACAAACTCCTTTGATCCTGCTCCTTAAAAATATGACTTAACTCTCACAAATCAACCCCATTTGAATGTCAATGTATTTTTCTCATCAACAACGATGCCCCCAATTCATGCTTTGATTGGAGACTCAAGACTTATTCATTCTTCAGTGACTATCTCTTCATTTGAATTTCACTGTTAACACCATATCTATCACCCCTTTGACTAGTACTTCTTTGAATGGATCTCTTGATTTAGTAGCTTATGACAGTGACCTAATTCTTGTCATGCTTCCAATCATGATTTTTTTTTGCCCTGGATTGATTGTAAGGATTTGATCTTCAATGTGTTTTTTTGTCTTAAAATGTCATTGTATCACGATTTTTCTCTATGAATATGATGCAACCACAAAGTCTCTGCAACCTTCCCATTGCTCAGTGATAGGGTCTCTCATAGGAAATCACAAGACAATTTTCAATAATTGAATTGTTTGTCCCCTTAAAAATCAAAACTTATTTTTCTGGAAGGAAAAAATTTTGTTGGTAACATCAATATATTCCTACTCGCAAAGTTATAGGGTCTTACTAGCCCATACGTAGTTATACCAACACATTTTCTAACTGTAAATTATGGGAAAACATTTATGAACAAGGTACTGTCATGAAAAAAACCACAACTCATTCATTTCTCCATGAAAATGACTCCAAATAAAACTAGACTCAAAGACCTTTTATTTGGGTATGGTCTCATACATTGATGTGTTCATACATGGTTGGAGCATGCGTACAAAGTGACTATAACAGTAAAAAATCAGAAACTAGTGAGGGTTTCAAAGGCAGAGTTTTCTTTTCTTTTAATCTTCTTCAAAAACCACCAAAAGATTACTTCTCCATGTTTACATGGGATATTTAAAGCCATTATAAGCCATTCAACTTATGGTAACCCCCCTTTTAACCTTCTAACTACCCAATGACTTTTCACATTCCAAGTTGCACTCTTGACATCTTAGACAATTACCACACTCTTCTTCCTTTATGACCTTATTAGAGCTTTCTTTCCTCTCCTTAGGAAAGAACTTTATATTCTCTTGACTTATTCCTCTCATCGGGTTCTTTATTCCATGAGTTTCTACCTCACCAATCTTTGTATCAAATTTGTATAATTCCTATTTGACAGTTTCTAACTGTCATGTACCTTCCTTTGCTTTCTTTTACCACATTCTACTTTCTCTTTTATCTTCACTATGCTGTCCCAACTTGTCCTAGACCTTTATAACTGATCCTTTCTTGGTATTTTCATTTTCAAACATTATCACCCTTTCACATTTCACTTTTCCCTTCAAAGTTGCATTATTTTCATCATTGACTATTCTATCATTCTTCTCCTTTATAATGACTTCCCCTTCACTACAATTGCTCTCCTCATGCCTTATAGGTTCTCCCTTGCCCTGCATAAGTACTCTTCTATCCTTTATTTTTCCTTGAATTTATTCTACCAATGGATTCAAAGTAATGGAACTTCATCCTTCACTATCCTATAACAATTACACCTGCTAGCATGCAAAGCATAACTCTCATACATCCATGGTGATCCCAGTAATAAATGACATGCATTCAAAGGTGAAATATCACACAAAATCTTGTCCTTATATGAGCCTATTTAAAATTCAACCCAAGTTTGTTCCTTCACCATCAAAGTATGCACACCACCCAACCAAGAAATAGAATAAGGTGCTTCATGAGGAAAAAAATCTAAGTGCAACATATCCACCATTTCTTGAGATACCAAATTATCTAAACTACATGAATCCACCATTACAGTACATACCTTGCCTTGACATTTACACTTGGTCTTGAAAATATAGCATTCCTTTGTAGAATCTCTTCCTCCATGGATCCTCTAATAACCATGATGTCACTAGTAGAATTGGCCCCTATTTTTGATGAAAATTGGTTGAATTATCTACCCAGATTGGTCAAATGATCCACAAATTGCTTCGTCGCTATTTTACTAGTCGAAAGTTTGACACATCCTACTTTAAGTCAAAATTTCTACGCAAGCTTTGGTCAAAACTGGCATGTTAAAATGTCCATATTATGTGTCGAAACTTCGACCAACTTTCGTCAGAATGTTTAACTAATCCGACTAGGATGTCAAAGCCACGACGCATATTTTTGACACACAATGGTTGAAACATACACCAGCCCAAGTTAATGTTTCGACCAAGTTTGGTCGAAATGTTTGACCCATCTGACTAGGATGCCAAACCCACGACGCAAACTTTTGACACAGAATGGTCGAAACATAAACTTGTCTAAGTTAATGTTTCAACCAAGGGATGTAAAAATTTTGACCAATATTAAATTAAAAAAAAAATCAAATTGCATCTTTGTCCAAAACGTTCTCAAGAAGTTGCAATGATAATTGCAAAGTTGTCAAATTGATAAGTTTTGCAACTTTTTTACATTTTCTATCAAATGTTGGCTTCCTTGCCTAGATGTGATACAAAATCATATCAAATGATATTTTGACATGATTTTTTATCACATCTAGGCAAGGAAGCTAGCATTTGATAGAAAATGTAAAAAAGTTGCAAAAGTTACCAATTTGACAACTTTGCAACATTGCAACTTGTTGAGAACTTTTTGCACAAAGATGCAATTCATGTTTTAGCAGTTGCCACCAACCAAGAATCGTTTGGGCCAGTTGGAAAAAGTTATCAATATCTAGAGTAATCACCAATGACATCCTGGTCAGTAATTAGTCTAGATATTTATCTTCAGGTGTATGGTATGCGTCAAGATAATTCACTCCTTATGGTTCTCTATGTTGATGACCTATTGATCACAGGGAGTTCCTCATCCATGATTGTTTCCGTGAAAACTACCCTCCGTGACAAGTTTTCGATGATTGACTTGTGCTTGTTGCACTATTTTCTTGAGATTGAGATATCTTTGCCTACTTCCATGATCACAATACACAATCCATATTTGCTCTAGAATTTCTCTCAAGATTTCACATTGGTTACTCCAAGCCTACTCCAAGTCCCTTTCTTTCTAGAGTCAAACTTGAGGCTTAGTGTTCTTCACACTTGATTGTCGGTACTTTGTAGCAACAAGTTGTTGGGGATCTCATCTATTTGAATCACAAGAATTGACATTTCAGATGTTGTGGGCATGGTCTCTTGATTCATGTGTGGGCCCCATGGGTTTCACTAGAAAGTAGCCAAGCAATTCTCTACTACAATCAAGGTACTCAAAATTTTGGGATTCACTACACAATGAGCATTGATTTCAACTCGGTGGACTACACAAATTCAGATTGTGTAAGTAATTCTCTGGATCGCAAGTCTACTTCAAGTTATAGCTTCTCTCTTGGTTAAAGACTTGTTTGTTAGAGAGCAAGAAGCAATTTGTTATTGGTTCATCTTCTATTGAAGCCGAGTACCAAAATTGAGGCTATTTGGTTTTAGAATCTTCTCATTGAGTTTGGTATTCAATCTAAACAACCATCAATCATATTTTGAGATAATCAATGTGCTACTCAAATCTCATGTATCCCAATCCATCATTAAAGGACCAAGCATATAAACATCCAGATACACTACATTGGGGATCTCATTCATGGACAAGTCATCAGTCTACTATTGCCCAACATCCAAGCAAGTTGCCAATATTTTTACCAAAACCTTCACGTGAAGAAAGTATTCTTATTTGTTCACTTTGTTGGGGGTGTGGGAGGCTTCATCTTGTGGGGGGCATACCTAGTCTTTCCTTACTCTCGAGGTCCTTTCTCTCTCCATTTGGAGGGAGAGGGGTCAAAGCTATTCGATGTTTTGTTAGAGAGGGTTCTTCCCTTTGGGGAAATTTTTAATGTACATAGATATCTCAACTAGTAATTATTACAAATATTAATTGTGATCATACCTATTAAATATTTATTTAAATCAAATTCAAATCTTACTAAAAGTGGCTCACCATCATTGCTTAGTTTGTCTAAGCCTCCATTAGTATTCTGTCGAACCCACTCATGAATATAATCTCCTTTCTCCCTACAATAAAAAGCAGTACCAAATTTACAAGTTTATATATAATCCATAGCAAATATATTTAGGATGTGACAAATTACCATGCAAAAAGATTCATAGCAGATTTTATGATAAGTGATTCTTACCCTCCTTTATAAACTATTGAAAAACTAAGGCATTCTCCTTCTACAGGTTGACCATGCAATTGAAGTGACTCACAATAAGGGGGACCTGCAACAAAACAATTTATAGGTGATGAGTTTTACATAAAGCATATCTTTAGTATTACAACTGCAGTCAAATATTAACTTATTTATATTTAGACCAAGCTAACAACCACATATCAACATGAAATTTGTAACCTAGATCTCAATTTGGTGAGAAAAGGGTACCTTGTTAATACCACTATAATGTCCCCCTTAGGAGATCACTTAAATTTTGGACTTATTTCTTAATCCTATGATTCCAAATTGTAAGAGACTTAACTCTATCAATAGCTTGCACGGAAAATGTTCTTGGTAATGAGTTATCTTGTAGGTAAATATGCACTTAGTTCAATGATCATGTGATCCCATCATATATTAGATATGGAAGATTAATATAGAAGATCATCTTCTCTTATAATCTATTATTGTAATTATATTTCTATGTTTATCTTTAAACATATGCAATGAGATGTAAGCAGATATTGCTTGTAGTGATAGGATTGTTGTCTCGGGTATTGTCCTTCAATTCAGGTAATGGTTGATATGGTAATAACTCTACAGCAATATAGTTTCTATTTCAAATGAGAATATATAGATTTGCATCAAGTCTGATGGTGTTTCTTATATATAATTTTCCAATAAATGGTGTTGTCTTTGATATTCCTTGATGTGCTTAGGAAGTATGTATAATAAGCCCAATAAGAATATATGTAAGAATTTGAGGATGATGGGTTGCTAAAATATGCAGTGACTCTAATATACCAATAAATTTTGGGTATATCTCCAATTACCGATGACTATATGATGTCAAACTAAGAATGTGATTGTCGTTCACTTGGAATGGATAGCTATGAACGGTGAACTGGTCTAAGCCAATTATCGCCAAATCGTAGTTATGACTACCTTGTTCACAATGTATACTATATTTTCCAATGTGCAAGCTACTAGAATGAAATTTTGATGATGCAACTGTGTATATCGTGGGTATAGGGGAATTTTGATGGGATGTCAAAGTCTGCCTCTACGTGATTGTAGATTTCTATGGCAAGAATGCTATCAATTGAGTTATGATGTTGCGCTTTTGATCATGGGTAGAAATCAATGAACGATATTACTGCAGTCAGGGAAATTTTATGATAACTGATTCTTACCCTCCTTTATAAACTACTAAAAAGCTAAGGCATTCTCCTTCTACAGGTTGACCATGCAACTGAAGTGACTCACAATAAGGGGGACCTGCATCAAAATAATTTCTAGGTCGGTGATGAGTTTTACATAAAGCATATCTTTAGTATTACAACTGCAGCCAAATATTAACTTATTTATATTTAGACCAAGCTAACAAACACATATCAGCATGAAATTTGTAACCTATATCTATACACATTGCAGATGCTTCTGAGGTGATCCACACATTCAAGTCAAATTCGATTGAAGTGGACCCCTGAGGTTCTGAGGTTGTGACTTTAAAGTTCAAAGCCCAAAGGTTCGAACTCAAATGTCTTAGCTCCAACACACATATAGGAATATTGAACCTACTTGCAACAAAGGTAAAGTGATGAAAGCATTTGGATGCTCCCTATCTTGGAGAGAAATCTTGAAAGAAGGGAGCCGAGCCTTCGTATCAAAACTCAGAGAGCACTTGTACATAGCCATTGCAAGCGACTCAGCTATTAGTTACGAATGTGTCTTGTTATTCGGGCATTCTTGATTCATTCTATAAACATTTATTAAAGGGAAAAATCTGTATACTAACACTAGACATGAGGGAATGCAATATTAAACATAGACAAACATACATGAAAGGATATGAAGATCAGAACAAATCACAACAGTAGGCAATTTTGAGAGTGATAGAGGTTGAAGATGTCGTCCATTGGGAAGGGCTCGATACAAATTTGCCTGACAATGACAATTTCAAAATGCACTTATGAGCAAAGACCCAAAATGAATGAAATTGATTAAATAATGAAGGTATGTTAGTTTGAGCTTCACTTGGTTTTGAGAATACTTTAATATTCTCTACTTAACAAGGCCAACCACATGAAGGTGGAAGCTCATCTGGCCTC
>MU227649.1:9804990-9831265 GCA_018584345.1 Thuja plicata
AAAGTGCTAGCCAAGAGATCTAAATCAATTTGTGATGCTAAATCTGCTATCATTTGTTTTGTAATTGTGAAAAAATTTGTCATTATTAGTGGAGCTTTACAAAGTAAGTTCATTTACTATTGTATGGCATTTCAGTGCTCTGTTTGGCATTATCCTCCTCCTCCTCATTCCTTGTTTCCAGCATCTGAGCAAGAGCCTATAATTTTCCTCTAATTTAACCATATTTTTTAGAATTTTTTTTTAATTAAATTTAATTAGTTGACTATACCATGGAACTTAATATTGAAGTGCCTAGGTGTACAAATATGCTAAAACAAGTGTCTCCATGGCAGATTTGTGATCTCTTGTTCCCGATAAGAGAAGTTGACTATACCATGGAACTTAATATTGAAATGTCTGATAGAATATATAACCCAGGTACTCTGTCAGCATTTTAGATACCAGTTTGGACCTTTCTATGCCAAGGAGGTAATGGACCCTTGGAATTATTATTCTGATTTTTCATAAATTATTCCTCCTTATGAAAGATGAAACTCTGAATCAGTATTCAGAGTTCTAATGCCTCTACAGTTCAAAAGAGGTCTAGGCTTATAAAATGGAATTCTTAAATTGGTTTCCAATTTTCAAATTTTGGCTTTGATTTGGTAGTCTATTTTGTGAATCCAAAGGTGGTCTTCAATCAACTATTATTTTGGCTTTCATCTCAGCCAGTTTTTCCCTATATACACAGGCCAAAATATTAGGTAGCCGAAATCCTTGTTTAAAATCTAAATTAACTTGTATTTGATTGAAATCCCTGATCTAAATCGATTTGTGCTGCTAAATCTTCTATCGTTTGTTTTGTAATTATTAGTGGAGCTCTACAAAGTAAGTTAATTTACTGTTGTATGGCATTTCAATGCTCTGTTTGGCATTATCCTCCTCCTCATTCCCTGTTGCCAGGATCTGAGCAAGAGCCTATAATTTTCCTCTCATTTTACCATATTTTTTAGTTGAATTTAAGCTAAATAGAATTTGCAAATAGGAGAAGTAGATACACCAAAAACATTATTAAAAACAACAACATAGAGTTGAATAAATTTTTAAAAAACTACTGCAATAGCCATACCAAGAGCTACATGGTAAAGATTGTTCTAAAAAATTGTAGTTCTACTGTAGATTATTCTAAAAAATTGTAGTTCTACTGACACCACATATTATATATAATGGTAGGTTATATAGAAAGGGAAAAATGGAATCGTTGGAATAGTATTGAATCATTTTTGCAGTCTTTTAATTGATTTTTTTAAACAAAATTCAAGGGTTTGTTTGCTTAGAAATGTGACTCGCTACTGAAGAATCACGACAACATTCTACACCATATCATGGTTTTTCCATCCATATAAAATTTCACGACTATAATTATTATGCATCTAGGGTTTATACGGTTTTTGCAAAATGATCAATTTTGAAAAGCGCTTCGTTTAAAACCGAAAAATATGTGATGCAAACATACTTACCAGGCACAAATTTGTGATGCCCTCCTCTCGCCCAAAGCGCCTCCCGTGTTCAATGAAAAATGAAAAATGTGTTTCACTTTTCACTTTTCACTTTTTTTTTGATTTATTGCATTTTGGGGGGTCCAATGATTCATCGATCTCATTCTTTCATGTGAGAAGTGCGTCATGGTTAAGATCACATAATATACAATATATCCTACAATTGTATTTTTACTGGGGATAATTATGCATCATGGGCAAAAGGCATCATCACATATTGTAAATGGTTAAAGATTTTGCCCCATGTTTATGGACTTGTTCCTATGCCAAATTCTGAGTTGAAACAATTCGCTTGGCTGGAAAGGATTTGGGATATCAGGGGATTGATTTCTTATAGCACTCGTGAGCCTTTCTACTCTGAAGTCAAATCCATGCTAAGAAATGTGACTCACTTCTAAAGAATCATGACAACATTCTACACCATATCATGGTTTTTCCATCCATACAAAATTGCACAACTACAATTATTATGCATCTAGGGTTTATAAGATTTTTGCAAAATGATCAATTTTGAAAAGCACTTCATTTAAAACTGAAAAATATGTGATGATAACATACTTAATAGGCACAAATTTGTGATGCCCTCTTTCCGCCCAAAGCGCTTCCCGCGTTCAATGAAAAAATGAAAAATGTGTTTCACTTTTCAATTTTTTTTTTTGGTTTATAATCCTATGTTCGTCGAACATTCGACCTTTCTTAATAGACTTCGCAATTTCGACCTTTTCGGGATCATAAACAAAAAAATAATAATTTCAGAAGCCAAATTGGCCTGTCGTCAAAAATTTTGGTCGAAAATAAAGGCCTAATCTACTAGTATGTATTTTCACCTTCCAAAAGATCTAATCCCTTTAGCTTTGATACATATTTTATGCAGCCACAAAGTCTCTGCAGCGTTCCTATCACTGAATGACAGGATCTCTCACAGAAAATCATAAGGCAATTTTCAGAAATTGAATTGTTTGACCTCTTAAAATTCAAAACTATTTTTTCTAGAAGGAATAAATTTTGTTGGTTATATCAATATATTTCTACTCACAAAGTTATAGGGTCGTACTAGCCCATACATAATTATACCAACACGTTTTCTAACTGCAAATTCTGAGAAAACATTTCTGAACAGGGCACTGTCACAAAAATAGTCATAACCCATTCATTTCTCCATAAAAATGACTCAAACTTGAACCAAATAAAACCAAACTCAAAGACCTTTCATTTGGGTATGGTCTCATGCATTCATGTGTCTATACAGGGTCATACCATGTGTTCAAAGTGACTATAATCGTCAAAAATTGGAAAACAGTGGGGGTTTCAAAGGCATAGTTTTCTTTTCTTTTAATCTTCTTCAAAAACCACCAAAAACTCACTTATCCATATTTACATGGGATATTTAAAGACATTATAATTTATTCAACTCATGGAAACCCCCCTTTTAAGCTTCTAACCCAATGAATTTTCACATTCCAAGTTGCACTCTTGACAACTTAGGCAATGACAACTTTTACATGATTTTGCAACTTTTACATAATGATTCAAATGACCCCATATTTCCCTTATTACATCAAAAATGGTCTCAATGGACCCTATTAAACACACAAGGCTCAAAAACTCATTAAACCCTACCACTTAACTACCTTAAGAAAACACCATGGGGTTGGTACTCCTGCACCAGAATATGATCTTAGTTAGTAATTACAACTGTGCCCATTCTCTATTAGTGTACCTTGTTGTACCTCTATTCTTCAAAATAGGATGCATATCATCCTCCACTATCTCAAAAGTCACTATTTAGAGGACCTTTGTCACTGTTTTGATTCATGTCTTGTGTTTTGATTGCGTTCATATATGTACACCATGGACTAATTTTATAACAACCTTATCTTTGGCATGATGCCTATCATATCTTTATCTTCATAGCAATACCCTTGCAGCCAAGGAAGAAAATTTGCTTCTTTAACTCATGTGACATCATTGTGATTGCATTAATGGGCTTGGTGGTCTTGAAGTTATGTTTCATACGACCTTTTCAACATTAAAAATACTAGGTCATTTGATAAATTCTAAAACAAAATGCTCTATTTAAAGCAAGAAATACTATTGTTTTCTGATTTGTTATTCATGGCTGCAAAAAAATCACAATTGCTTTGAATTATCTCTATGTATTCTCTATGAATCCATTATTAATATGAAGACTCGCTGCTCTTTTCAAAAATTTTCTCTCTTCTATTGAGATTTGGTATTCCTTGTATGACCAAAATTTCTCGCATGAAAAGATCTGTTATTCTTTACACATGCACTATTTTTCTTTTTCAAAATACATGCATCCATTAATGATGATCCTTGTCATTGATTCTCATAGTTGTTCCTTTGGAAGAAAAATTGATTTCATCACATTGCAATCATTGTTTTCTTAGTGAATATGCTACATTTTCATGGCATTCATGAATGAAAGACCATTTCTCTTTTAAACTCCTTGTTTTCCATCAAAACTTGTTGTGCGAATCTTTAAATATGCTCTTTGTTCAATGACCTCTCATGCTTCATTTTAAAAATTTGTCATTTCCTTTACAAAAACTTGTTGTTCATTGGTAAAGAACTCTGATATTCTATCCTTTGTTTCTTCAAAGAGGTTCTCATTTTATAGTTTTAAATCTTCTCATTTATGATGCACTAATTCTTGAAATATTGTTGTTCTTGAGTTTTAAGCCATTATTTACTCATTGGAAATAATTATAGTTGTTTCTTGTTATCCTATAGATATGGTATTTGTCTTGTTTATTTCGTATATATGTGTTACTGTTCCTGCAACCATTTGAACTCTATTCTATGACTGTTCCTGCAACCATTCAAACTATGTTATGTGACTATTCTTGCAGCCATTTGAACTCTGTCTGTGACATGTTCTTATAGCCAAGGTAGAACATAGTAACTTCTTAGTTTTAGTTTTAGCAGTCGAATGTTCCTCCAACTATTAGAACTTTGTTATAGCTATTGTTGTTGCCACTTTTGTATTTATTTTCTATGTTGAATATGTTTACATGTCATGTACAAAACATTTTTAACTACACACCATGACCAAATTTATTTTTTTGCCGCATATGACTTCAAATAGAATTGATTTTTTTGTATCAACATTGATTTCTAATGTGTAATGATTCATAATTTTCTAATCTATAGGATCAATACAAGCAACTTGGAGATAATGTCACTAAAATACGAACAAATATTTTGAAGGAGAAACTTTATACCTTTAGGACACATCTTGAATATTTTTCTCATAATCACAAGGTATGCATACTATTTCCATTGTCTATTCTTTATTATTTTATCACAAACTTGGAGTTTGGCTATGGATGGAATTGCTTTGTTTTGCAATATTTTGTTGTTTATTTGATGTTAATGTTAGAAGTTGAACAACATATTTCTTTTTGCCCTCAATAAAATGACCTCTTCAGTTGCTTAAGTTCTCAACATTTTCTATTTGCACATGAAGCTAATTTTGTGCATATGAACTGGTTGGAAATATAATCTAGTTTTCCTTGCTGAAATTTTTTCCCTCTTGATGATAATTCTCCTTTCACTATTGTTTGTTTATAGTTCTCTTCACATTTAGCATGTATATCCCACAGATTGAAGAGCTTGTGATTCTCATATTTAAAGTAGCAACACTACATTTTTATTTTCATTTAAATGTAGTAGTGCTCACATGTCAATTGATACATGATCCTTGAATTGCATTTGATCAAATCTCTATGATAATGTGCTCATTCTGAAAATTGGCAATGTCATATCGAAACAATTTATAATATAAATTTGAATATTCACGATGATATTGATACAATGATGTAAATGAGTTGGTGGTGACAGGTTAGTTCTAAATAATCTATTCTTATATTTTAAAGGAATTCTTTGATTCAACCAAGCCCAATATTTCTAGATCTAACATGAGAAATATACTTTTTCTATTATAGACATGTTAAAAAGAAAACATGTACATCATATCTTACTGTGAAGCATACTGTTCTTGCTTCATCAATGTTAATTTGATCATTGTTGCACCTTCATTAGAGCACCCTAATTTTAATAAGCTTTCTTTTTTCAAAGTACAAGAAGTAAGAACTCTGTCAAAAGCCATCAACTAATTGACAATTTGATTTTGCTGAAAGTTTTTTGAGCATATAGGCATATACTAATGCTACAGACTAATGTTTTCATCTCTGATATTTGTTGCATGGTGAAGTTTATATTTCTTCTTTTATTGTTCTAACTACTATTTTTTTACATTAGACAAGGACTCCAACTATACACAACTCTTGTTCTTTAAAGGGTACTAGCTCAATGTAAGAGCATCTTCTTTACAAGCAGGAGGATGGTGGTTCGATTCCATCATGCCCTAATATCACTAAATTAATTGAAATATAACATTTTAAATTAATAAATGGAAGCAAAACAAGAAGCATTTCTAGAAGCAAAAAATGAAGCAACAATAGTTCAACCAAACTAGAAGCAAATCAGAAACAAGCTTGGAAGAAAAACTTGGCTTTATTTAGGAAGAAAAATTGCAAGCAAAACCAGAAGCTAAATTAGAAGCAAAACTAGAAGCAAAATTGGAATTAAAAATCGAAGCAATATCAAAAGTAAACCTAGAAGCAAAATCAGAAGTAAACTTGGAAGCAACATAAGAAGTAAAATTGGAAACCAAATTGGAGGAAAAAAATAACGTCGTAATGGAAGCAAAACCCGACGTCAATTTGAAAGGAAAAAAAGAAGCTATTTTGGACGCCATACCATAAGAAAAACAGGAAGAATTTTTTTTTCGATGCAACATCCAATGCTAAACATGGCGCAAAAGATGGTGAAAAACTCAACATAGGCTCGAGGTAGTTGGGCATCAACTTTTGCTCCAACCCAAAGGCTCATTTTCAGAAAAAAAAAATACTAAAAGTCAATGCTATTTTAGGCGCTAATGACAACAATTTGTTGTAGTGAATACTTCGACAAAAGTGATCATTATCTATCAATCACATCTTAGGCCCGTTTCTTTCCTGGAATATGACATGAATTGGCATTATCTAATTCTGGATAATGCCAAATTCTATGTTTGAGTCCTTGGAAAAAAATGGAATTGGAATTCTGAAATTCTCATTTTGCCCCCAAAATGGGAATATCATTTTCCACCTAAATAGGTGGAATTGGAATTTCAAATTCCAATTCCAAGTTTTACAAAAGCAAATTTAATATTTCGTGGGATTCGTGACTATAAAGATGTATATTATATTGCTATAAGGATGTATATATACATGTGTGTATATACACACATGTGTATATATGCATGTGAGTATATATGCATGTGTATATATACACATGTGTGTATATACATACATGTATGTATATATACATACATGTATGTGTGTATATGTGTATATATACACACATGTATGGTGTGTGTATATACATATGTGTGTATATGTCTATATATATGCACATATGTATGGTATGTGTATATGTGTGTATATACACATGTGTGTATATGTATGTATATATACACAAATGTGTGTATGTGTATATATATATACATGTGTGTACATGTGTATACATGGATACACACTTGTATGTGTATATGTATGTGTGCATATATACACACATGTATGTGTGTATATATACATACATGTGTATATGTATGTATATATACATAAATGTGTGTATATATATAAATGTGTGTATATGTATATACACACATGTGTGTATGTGTGTATATATATACACATGTGTGTATATGTGTATACATGGATACACACTTGTATGTGTATATATACACATGTGTATACACACACATGTATGTGCGTATAAACACACGTGTGTATGTGTGTGTGCACATATGTACACAAATGTGTGTATACACACACATGTGTGTATACACACACATGTGTGTATACACACACATGTGTGTATGTGTGTATATGTGTATACATGTGTGTATATACACACATGTATACACATATACACATGTGTGTATTTATACGTGTGTATATGTGTATACATGTGTGTATATACACACATGTATACACATATACACATGTGTGTATTTATACATGTGTATATACACACATATATATGTATGTATATATACACATATGTGCATGTGTGTATATATACACACCATATTCAAAGAAATTAGAAAATAAAGAATTAAAATTCCTTATGCATCTTCTCATTCATCTTCTCGGTGAACCAAACGGGTCAGTTCATATTCCGGATTTCATTTTGAGGATAAGCATCTTCCTGAATATGCAACATCTTCTTGAATTGACCATATCCAGGAGATGGTATTCCAGTACCCAAACAGACCCATGTGTAAAGAAAGAAAATAATTTTAACGTCCGCAAGGCTAAAGATAGCCTATGGGACAAACCGTCTCACACGTTGAAATTTTCATTTCCACCCTTTTCTTCTGAAGTTTGATGATGAGTGCCCCCAACTGCTCAACCATCCCCTCATTGAAAAGATCAAACCACGAATTCTCGGTCAAAAGTGTGTTAAAACTGTCCCTACTATCCTTGAAGGCGTCACATTCTAGAACGAATATGTTTCTACCTTACCGGAAGTGCAGAAAATACAAATTCTTTCTTCCCAAGTTTCTTTATGCCTTTTCCAATGCCCGATTTCACAATGAAGTTGATGCGAATTGGTCCTTAATTGCGCAATGAGAATCTTGGCTCTCCAAGAGATATTAACCCCAATGTACGCTTTTTGATGGAAGTTGTGAGTGGGATTAAACTCCATAATATAATACTCTTTCTTTCTAGTTAAGCCCTTATCCCAAGAACGCTTGTGCAACTTACTCATAACATACGCCTTTATTTATTTACTATTAGTGGGGCAAGAATTCAAGTGAATATCCCATTCATTGAACCACTTGCTGTTTTGGCGCATCCACGTCTTCTTTCTTTGGCACAAAGTGTCCCTGAAGACAACTTTAGGCAATTTGTCCTCATCCATTTGTTCTATTTTTTTTAAGTATCTTATAAGACGTACCATAGCAATTGCTTCAATAGGACCAACTCCAACCTCAGTCAACATGATATCATACGGGACGGAGTTTTTTAGTTTGAGCTTGTTTGTTATCAAATGTTTTTGGATTTTTTCAATTTCCTTCCATTGTAAATCTGAAGTGTTGCTGGCCCACAGTTCACACCCATAGAGAAGAACCGGTAAAACTAAAAGACCAAAGAGAATTTGAGTAGTCTTCCAATCCCATAGCTCAGCCTCTCTACATCTATTTTGGAAGGCATAAAACGCTTTCCAACCTCCTAAAATATGCTTCTTTCTGCACTCTTCCCAACTCAAATTTTTATTGAAGTCAATTCCTAGGTATTTGTAATCTGACACCTCTTCAAGGATGCTGCCCTGAAAGTAAAACTTATGTTGGTTATGTTTTCTTTTACTAGAGAAGACCATCACTTTCGTTTTGCTGATGTTGACCTGGATCCCCACCATGTTGCAAAATTCTCAAGAGCAAGTAAGTGTTTTTGTAAACCACCGACAAAATTAGAGGTCAGCACAAGGTCATCCGCATACAAAAGAAGTCTAATAATAAACTTTCCCAAATGTACACCATCTCCACCTTGAAGGTTTAACCACTCCTCAAGTTTATCAATATACAAACCAAAGAGTGTCGGGGACAAAGGGCACCCTTGCTTGACCCCAATATCGCTTCTGAAAGTCTCAGAGATGTCATCCGCAGTTCTGATTTTAACTTTAACCCCCTCATAAAGTCTATGAACAACTCTAAGGTGAATGGGGACCCCAAGTTCCTCAAGTCTGAGCCAAGGCTTGTCCCTAGGGATCGTATCAAACGCTTTTCTGAAATCAACAAAACAACAAAAAGCTTCTTCCTTCTTCTCCCAAATTTTTTCAATGATGTGTCTTAAGGTTATACCATGGTCCACTATAGAGTGTTTAGGTTTGAAACCCGCTTGCCCTTTAGCACGTTTATCATTTTTTTCTGCCCACTTGTTGATTCTGTTTTCAACCATACTCCCAAATAATTTAGCAAACAAAGGATTAATCATTATGATTCTATAGTTGGACGGGTCATTGACGTCACTGCTCTTGAAAAGAGGAATAGCAAGGCTAGTTGTCCAATCTAGAGGGAACCCCTGCTGAATGATGTTGTTAAAAATTTTAGTGATGTGAGGAGCAAGAATTATTATCCCCCACTTTAGATACTCTGTTTGAAGGTCCACCAGATCCTTCGCTTTACCAACATCTAATTTCTTGAATCCCATCTTTATCTCTTGGACAGTGAAAAGTAAAGTAGAAGTGTTGATGAAAGGAGGATTGCCAACCTTGAGTTTCTGCTCATACAGTTGCCTAGCATAATTGAACCACTGAGAAGCTGTGATATTATTTTCTATTTGTTTTTTCTTTGGTTGCAACTCTTTCCAAAATGCCTTAGGATTGTTTTTCCCAAGAAAGATAAACTCTTCCGGTCTTGTAATCATGTAATCAACGTTTTTTTTTTCCTTAAAATATGCTTGTAAGCTTTGATGTTTGTTTTTTCTTTTTTTGAATCTTTCAACGTTCTCCTTGCCCTTTTGCATTCTTCATCAAACTAAACATTCGCTGGAAAACAATTTTTTTCAGATTTCTTATATTTAGTCTTATATGACTAGACACTAGAACTTGTCAATTTCTTTTAGTAGGTTTATGTTGGAAGTATACACATTGAAAACTAACCAAAGCAGATTTAAAACATCTCATTCATTTATTTGATAACGAGGAGCCTTCTAACGATAGTTCTAGGTATCTTCATGCATACAAATATGTTGATATATACACAAAATATATCCTTCACATATTTGACCTAAAATACAGGAGGGAACATACAAATTTATTGCCCTACGTTTTACGGCCTAGAAAAAACGTGCCTCAAATTTCCTATCAGACACTTAGTATAATTGATGTATAATCGATGAGTATACTGACATGCATTTTTTCGTTGAAAATCAAGATTAGTACGACATTTCTGTTTTGAATTTTGCCATTTCAAGATCTAAATGCGAACCAGAAATGATATTTTGAAATGTTGTACACAACTTATTTCAATACGTGGCTTCCACTACTGCAATTGACGCCTCCCACTTCCGTAAGCACGTTTTTCCCGGCCTTTAAAGCACTGCACATTTAGTTCCCCATTTATTCATACTCCTTGCCGCTTAACACCCATTCTATTGAATTGTGAAGGATTCTTAGTTTTCACTTATCCTTCGAGCTTCTCCATTTCTGAAAGGTAATGGCCGATCTGAATGAAATTCAAAAAAGTATATAAACTCATCGATGAAAATGCAGATGGAAGAGTGAGTGTGGGTGAAATCAGTAGATTCATAAACAAGATAGGAGTAAAATGTCAGAAGAAAACCTGAGATGTATTTTGAGTACGTCTCTCTCCAAAAAGCATGATGATAGCGATGGCCTTGCATTCGAAGAATTTGTGCATTTATATCAATCAATCCTCTACAATAAAGACGAAGAATTAGACAATCAATCAAAAGGATTTGGAGGAAGCATTCAAGGTTTTTGATCTGAATAATGATGGATATATCTCTTCTACTGAGCTACAATTAGTTTTGTCCACGTTAGGACTGATATATGATGATCGACACCCTCATTGATGCCATGAAATGGCCTCCATTGTTGATGAGCTTTATCTTCTTTGTTTCGTGGAATTGATAAGGAATTGGCATTTTTGAATTTTGAAATTGTTCAATTCACTGTTTGTTTCCAAAATAAAAAATTGGAATAGGTTTTTGCGAATTCTAATTTTAGGCCCTTTTGAGCATTCCACAATTCCACCTTAGACCTTGACCCTGGAATTGGAATTGGAATTGAGAGTATTATTTTGGGAAGGAAAATCCATTCCCATTTTTGTGTCAATATTATATTGCTATAAGGATGTATGTATATATATATATATGTGTGTGTGTGTGTGTGTGTGCACATGAGTGTATATACACACATGTATATATAGTATATATACATGTATGTACATATACACATGAGTGTATATACACACATGTGTGTCTGTGTGTATACACACACATGTGTGTATATATACACGTGTATATGTGTATATACATACATGTATGTGTATATATGTGTGTATGTATAAACACACATGTGTATAGATATATGCATTTGTATATACACACACACGTGTGTATATGTGTATATGTGTATATATGTGTATATGTGTGTATATATGTATATATATACATAAATGTGTATATATATTTATATATATGTGTATACACATGTGTGTATGTGTGTATATATATACACACATGTGTGTATATGTGTATATACATACATGTATGTGTATATATATGTGTGTATGTGTGTATATATACACATATGTGTTTATATATGTATGTGTATATACACACATGTGTATATATACACACATGTGTGTATATACCTATGTGTATATACACACATGTGTGTATATATACACATATGTGTATATATATACATATGTCTATATATGTGTGCATATACACACACCTGTGTGTATATACACACACCTGTGTGTATATATACACACCTGTGTGTATATATATACACAGGTGTGTGTGTATACATACATGTGTGTGTATATACACACATGTGTATATAGTATATACACACGTGTGTGTGTATATATGTGTATGTGTGCAAAAACAAAATTCCAATTCCAATTCTAGTTTTGTGGAACCATCAGAATTTGCATCTTCTCAGTCATTTTCGAGGTGAACCAAACAAGACAAGCCCATATCTAGAGTTCATTTTCAAAATAACAGAATTCCAGAATTCAGATGAATTCCATAATTGGTTATTCCAGCATAGACGAATTCCACGAAACAAACGGGCTAAAGAAAATGCCATTTTTATGCGGCACTAGCCACAAGCATTTTTGGTTGAAGAGACAGTTTCATTTAATGAAGCATTTGGATGTTCACTTGTCTTTCATTTTTAGACTTGATAAGGGATGTTATGATAGGTTGAAAACACATTAATAATTTATTCAACATTTTTACATTATAAATTATAATATTTCTAAGAAATAAATGCCATTTAATATGTTCTATTCTTATATATTTAATTACAAAAATAAATATATTAAAAAAAAAAAGTAAAAATATACAATATTGGCTGGTGATTCAATCTATAAAAAATATTAGTATCATAAGAACCAAAATTTCACTCCAATATCTTTGGAATTCGCTCCAAGCTCTCTCCAAGTTGTGTCATTGTCATGTGCCACTTGTGTTTGAGACCATGAAATTTCACTCCAATATCTCTGGAATTCTCTCCAAGCTCTTTGCAAGTTGTGTCATTGTCATGTGCCACTTGTGTTTTAGACCATGAATTTTTTTTTGTATGTTTAACCCTTTTTTGACCGATACATGGACTTGTTTGCTAGCTTTTCCATAGTATAAAAGCCAAAAATAATTTTCCATGATCTGTTGACAGATATACTCATGTTTGTTGTGATTTAGATTGTTTGAGCTTAAATTTAGATGAATTTTAGTGCTCACTAAAAAGTTATCTTTATTTTTGAGCAACAAAATTCTTATATCACCAAAAATTATTAGATCCTATGCATTTTATGTATATTGTAGATATAAATTTGTGAAATTGATAATTTTAGTAACTTTATTTTTTGTTTATTTATAATCTTCTTATTTTATCCTTACAAAATTTGACGAATTATTTATATTTACGAATGTTAAATATCGATAAATTTGATATCATTTATTTTACATAAATTTTTCTTTAAAATTATAGACATGCTAATTAATATACCAACTATTACAAATATTTTGTTAAAATATTTATAAATCAAATTTCATTTACAATTTATTAAAATTACCTTTTTTTTTCTCACAAACCATTTATTAAAATACTCAATTTCTCCAAAATTATTCAAAACTATTACTTTACCACCTTAATTGTTTTTTTTATATATATTCCATGCTTGGAAGAAACAATTATATAAACACGTGCTTTCAAAAAATGAAGAAACAATTATATAAACACGTGCATTCAAAAAATGAAACGGACAAACACGATTCAAATAGGTACCGTTATTAAAAAAAAGCTACGGAGCATTTTCCTCTCCTTTTCTGTATTCTGCATTTTCTGTACTGACCCACAATTTTAAGCTGTTCGAGCTGCCATTTTCCTGGTTTTGCAGGTACAGTTTTAATGAAGATTTGTTCCGGAACATTTTCGTATGGATTGCAGGTACAGTTTTGTGCAGAGCTATATTTATGTGGATAATTTTTGTAGATTTCAATGATCTTTTTGTCAAGACTTCTCTAGCTTTTTCAGGGTATTCTATGATGTTTGTGCAAATATTTTCTTAGATTTTACAGATTATAAATCTATAAATAAATTGCAGAAGAGGAGGTGGGACAATTTGAATGAACGACAAAAACAAGTTTTAATGAAGATTTGTTCTGGAACATTTTCATAGGTATTGCATTGTTTTGTGCAGATTTTCTTGCTTTCTGCCTGAACAATTTTTTTTACATTTCAATAATCTTTTTGGTAAGCTTTTTCTAGCTTTATCAGGGCATGCTAAGATGTTTGTGCAAACATTTTCTTGGATTTTACAAAATATAACTCTATGAAGCAATTGCAGAAGAGGAGATGGGGCAGTTTGAGTAAACAGGTTTTAGTGAATATTCGTTGGGGAACATTTTTGTAGTTATTATACGGTTTCGTGCAGATTTCCTTGATATTTGTGTGAATAAATTTCTTTGATTTCAATAATCTTCTTGGTAAGATTGTTCTATTTTTTTCAGGGCATTCTATGATGTTTGTGCAAGCATTTCCTTGGGTTCTACAAATTATAATTCTATGAAGCAATTGCAGAACAGGAGGTGGGGCATTTTGAATAAACAGGTTTTAATGAAGATTTGTTCGGAAACATTTTCGTAGGTATTGCATGGTTTTGTGTAGATTTTTTTGGTATTTGTGTGAGTAATTTTCTTGGATTTCAATAATCTTTTTGGTAAGATTTTTCTAACCTTTTCAGGTCATTTTTATGATGTTTGTGCAAACATTTTCTTAGATTTTACAGATTGTGACTTTTTGAAGCAATTGCAGAGCAGGAGATGGGGCAATTTAAATAAACAGGTTTTAATGAAGATTTGTTCGGGAACATTTTCGTAGGGTATTGCATGGTTTTGTGTAAATTTTCTTGATATTTGTGTGAATAATTTTCCTAGATTTCAATAATCTTTTTGGGAAGATTTTTTTAGCCTTTTCAGAACATTCTATGATGTTTGTGCAAACAGTTTCTTAGATTTTACAGTTTGTAACTCCATGAAGCACGGACTACTGCACATCATGTCTAAGAGTAGGAGATGGGGTGATTTGAATGAGCGATGAATATTAAGTGCGCAGCCCGTGTTATTATCCCAAATAAAACAGGTTATGTATAGTTATGTTTTTAAAGTTACGCCCAGTTACTTTTTGTCTGATATCAGGGTTTCTTTTTAATCTTGATGTCCTGATAGCTTCATTTAGTTTGCACAAATCAGTAAATACAACAGACGTGCATATTTTAAAAACTGTCCAACTACAGACATTACAATGTCAATTAAGCCATTGAAATTCAAACATCTTTGAAGTGAAAACAAATGCAACAATATAGATGTAGAGAGAATATACTTGAACATCATGGGAAAGCATATTTGAAGGGAATCCCAACAACTTCAATTGAAGAAAACGTGAAAACTGATTAACAATAGAATATGCATTGAAAGTAATCTTGAGAATATTAATATAAAGGATTGGAAGACAACTTTTAGAAGGTGTGATATGGGTTAACATGTGAATTTATCCTATCTATTGTAGAATTGATCGATTGATAATGTATTGGTTGACTAGATGGTGCATAGGATAAATGACTAAGTATGTGGAGATCCTCATAAGGGAAGGGCCTTAGTGCATAAATAGCTTTAGCGTCTTGGATAATTAATAAGCATCGACCCCACTTTCTCTATCTATGGCACTGCCATCACCATCATTCGTTTATGGAAGAACTAAACATGGCGGTCTACTGAGATGGCCTATGTTTGTGGAATGTGATTCTCTGCTGCAAAACCATGATCACTTTATCTGCCTTCAATTGTATGATCGAATTGGCCTTGGAACTTGAAACCAGTGTTGAACTTTCCTCTGTAGATTATATAGGAAGAGTTCGCCCTATTTAATTTAGTAAGACCCTGCTGAAAATGACTTGGAAATCCCTGCATCTATCCTATTGAGTACAGAGCAATTAAGTTTGGAAATCCAAACAATTCTATACTACGATAGGTTTGAAGCAAGGGTTAAATACAATAATTTACCAAAGATAACACACTACCAATTCTATCTTTGGACGAGATTCTTTACCTTCTTTTTAGTTGACCTACCTTTATAGTTGTAGGGTTAGATCTGGGTCTGCTCTTTCTCTACCCGCTCTTCTATTATATACAGGCCCTAGAAAAATTGACACTGAAATGACAGACTGCATGCAGGTGAACTTGATAGTTGTTCCCAGGTAAATGATTGGCCACCCATTGCTCCAGCCCTGAGAATGTGAGTATGTTGCCAATATAATAAGTATCTTAAAAACCAATTCACTATTGTCGGCGTAATCAAACTAATTTTCTGTTCTAGTTTGATAGATATAATTTCTTGTTATAGTTGATTGGTGAGACATCCAAATTAATAACAAAGTAATTAATAACCAAGTTGAGAAAAATCATCACTTGAATAAATTTGAAGTCAGCCATAATTGTGATTGGATTCAGAAGAATCCAAACTCAAATACGATTTACAACAGAGGAAGAGTAAATTGAAGCATCTAGTAGGTACTTATTGAGAAATTTTAGATAAGAATAACAAAAAGCTTGAATTGGAATACAACGTAATGTGGAAGGCAAAGGTTTAAAGAATATCAATTTTGTTAGAGTTAAAACACTTAACATGTCAAAATCTGGATGGATAAGAATCCTAAAAATAAATAGTAAGTATTGATTGAAACTCAACATCATGCAGGTATTGAAAATTTAAGAAACACAACACCAATTATAGAGAGACGAACTGGAATCGAGTTGAGTTGTTAAGATCAGGATTGTTCTAATTTGGACACAAAGTTTGGGCAGTGTTTTAAAGCAGCTGCAGATTACCTTCAATAATGTATTTATTGCTAGAATGAATAGGTGGCGAGTTTATGAAGAGGATAGATCTACAAAATTCTTGGTAATGATCACGAATCTTATCACATGCTCATGGAGCTATAACCTGTCATTACTTAGTATATGGAAGTTTGGGTATTAATATAATGCTATGATAGTGTTGCTGTTGAAATTTTTTTAGTTGCTGTAAAAAGAGGATATTGCAAAGATGACAATGTTGCTACTGAAAATGAAATTTGTTGGTAAAGTGTTATTGGTGGCTGTTGAAGTGCTATTGAAAGGCACATGTTGCTGTTGATCATCTAAGTTGCAAAAATAAGTTTAGCAGCTCAAGTGCTGTAGAGGAACAAGATGTTGCTGAAGTCTGATTGGCATCCAAAGTGTTGTAGGAAGGCATTCATTGTAGTTGAAGCACATATGTTGCTTCTAAATCATCCTAATCACTGTTGAGGTTCATGATGGTGGGAAAAATGGCAGTTTTGCTTGTTGGTTGGCTGTTGACTGGAAGAGGTTGTCTTTTAGTCTTCTTGGTAGTGTGGGCAAAACAAGGCGGTAAAATGTGAAATGGAGTGGATTTGTTTAGGGCAACCACTTTTCTAGGCTGTGGTTGTATATGTTGTCATGTCCCTTTGTCAAAATAAAAATAATGTTTTAATTGGATTGAATTATCTTTAAAAAAGGCCACTTAAATATAATTTAAAGGTAGTTTTAACCAGTGTTCCAGGACTTGCCGCGAGTCATGCGGGTACCTCGGGTCAGCGAGTCGAGCGACCCTCGGCGGGTCAAAATGACCTTGACCCGTGACTTGGCGGGCCAGACAATCTGACCCGTGTGACTTGCCGAGTCAGCAAGTTAGGTGCCTGACTCGCCGTGTCTGAGCTAGTTGGCTCGGCCAGTGTCAAGGTAAAGTTAGCATTTAAAAAACATAAAAAGCTTTTTTTGACTCATTTCTAACTTGCAGCCCTAAAAATATTCAATTTGAGATGCAAAAGTCACGTCTAGAATTTGAGTGGGTCACCGAGTTTGAATAAAATCACAAAATAGAAGCTACATGAATGCCACCCTTCCCTACGACAGCTGCAATTTCTTGAGTTCTTGTGCTTTGTTCGACAAGTAAGAGATTTGGAAATTACATTTTTGGGCTTTATCAATATTGTTTTTGGCATCTTAAAAATTTAACAAAATGATGCACGCTATAAAGTTTTATGTGGTTCTCAAGGTGCTAATTTGGCCTGGGGCGCTGCCCTCGGACCCCGCGAGGGTGCTGCCCCTTGACCCTGCGAGGGGCGCTGCCATCGACCCCGCAAGGGGATTCGCCCCTTGATCCCGTGAGGGGCGCTACCCCTTGATCCTACCATGGGCGCTGCCCCCAGACCCCTGCAAGGGTTGCTGCCCCTCAATCCTATTGGGGGTGCTGCCCCCAGACCCCCGCAAGGGGCACTGTCCCTTGACCTCGCTGGGGGTGTTACCCCCAAACCCCCATTTTATTTTTGAAGTACACTACAACTTTGAGGTTGCGCAGTACGAGTCATTATCTACACTTGTCATTAGTCTTCTCGGATATTGCTTGATGTATACTTGTCATCTGGAAGGTGACTTTTTCTTTTGGGGGGATGATGTAGTCGGCATAAAATGCCTATTGTTGTGTTTGATAATATTGGTTATTTGTCAGTGTATTAATTGTCGTCTAGGTATTAATTTGTGTTTGTACTTATGTGATCGATGTATATTTATGTATTTGATCAAATTAGCTTCTATTTGATGATGTTATTGTGTCTTTAAGCTTTATTCAATAATGGGTGCATGAAACAAGTTTTAAATCCTTAAAAATCTCTAAATTTCAAGGGTTTTTTTCACTTTGCCGAGTCACGAGTCGAGTTAGCCTTGCCGAGTTCGAGCCTGGGAACTTTGGTTTTAACACTTTATTTAAAACATAAATTAAAAAGGAACTCTTGGATGTATTTAAAAGTATTTTAAAAATATTTAGAAGGGAAAACCAAATAAATAAAAAATTAATATAATTAGAGGGTTCAAGCCAAGTGCCTAAAGAAGAGAAGTCAAGGTGTACATGAGTATACTATGGAGTTTTGGAAGAGGTCAGTTCAGTGGAAGAGTTGTCATGGAAAGAGATGTGTTGAAAAACAACATAGGTGAGTTATTTATATTTTTGGTCAGTTTGCTCGGATCGTCTTGATCTTGTCCTTTTGACTAACCCCTACCTAGGTAAGAAAATGTATCCATCATAATTTCGGGTCACCATGTCTAGGGATGGTGTCTCCATATGTATATACGTCATATGTCCATTCAGTCCAACCCTGTCATTGGGAGACTTAGTTGCTATAAATAATGAAAATGACACAAAAGAGGACACAAATGCTGCAGTTCCTTCAGCCATGTTTGAGAGGGAGTGCTGGGAGAAGTTTCAACCAACAAAACCAAGAGAAATTGTCCACAGGAGCTGAAACAAGCATTTTAAGAGAACAAAGATTGTTGAGATTTCATAATGGCAAAGCCCCAAGTCAGAAATATGTCTATGATCCTTGAAAGTGGTAAAGTCAAGTTGAATTCTTGATAAGGGCAAAGATGGGGCAAAAATGTGGCCACAATTCTCTTAGTGGCGAAGTAAAGTGGAATCTCTGCCAAGCAAGAACAAAAGTGATCAGTTAGGCATGTATCTATGGTTGCAAATTGAGTCAAAAATGGCAAGTAAGATGGCATATCCTCTAGTGATATAGACCTAGTTCAAAGACATTGGAAAACATTCAAGTTGGGAGACGTTTGAAGGTGGCTGTGCTAACAAATAGTTCTGCCAAACAGGGCGAATCTGGTATAAAACTCTGCCTTATGAAAAGAGATGAGAGGATTTAGGTTAAAGTCTTCCTTTAGCTTGGCAAAGCCACGGTGAGTTTAGCACCCAAAACATGGCCCGTTCCTTTTAAATAGTGCATGAGTTAAAAGAAATTGTCATTTTGGTATGCTTTATGAGTGGGCTGGTTATCTAAACGTTCTACCATAGTCCTAAAAGTTTACAGACCTGTTATGAAAACACACCCTACCTCGAAGTTCTTAAAAAACATGAGTAAGGGCATGTTTTTAATATTTTATTACTATCTATTAATCCTTTTTTGGTATATTTTTACTGATAGTAGTGCTCAGATTTGTGGCAGTTTTTGACACTTAAACATGACAAAACGGATTTTTTTCTTATTAGTCTTCCAACCTTGATCTTTGCCCCATTTTCAGTCAAGGATAAAAGAAAAATAGAGTCCAAAAAGGATGATTTTCTGTGCCCATGAAAGAGTGTTTTCTAGACTATATTGATTGCAACCGAAACAAGCTCTCTCTAAGCAGCAGATAGGACAACTTTCATGATAGTTTGTATGTGGTCCAAAATCATTGCAGTTGTAATACCCCAATCAGACAACCTTTTGGAAATAGGCAGTTTTCCTATTGTTTGCCTGATGAAATGATGAACAAATGCCAAATGTAGATGCCAAACCCTACTAAAAGTAATGCTAGTCAGCAACATAATATTTTAGGAAATCCTCATATATTAAAGATGCAATCCTGTAACAGCTGATCTAAAATAACATCAATGGTCCAAATATTGATGTCATTAGATTTTCTTTTACCCTACTTAATCAAGCTTCAACTATCAAATCTTCAATAAATCAGCACAATTATGGAAACTAAGAGGGTTTTCATCCTTAAGATCTCCCATCCCAAGGGTTTTCATGTTTGAATGCTTCAAATTCCAACTTGGAAATAATAATGAAATGACAAATACAAATGATTGGATTTGGAAAACCATCTTTTATAGCTTCTTTTGGGTTGTCTATTTGAATTTATTTTTTCCTACAAGTGTTTAAAATACTTGTAAAGCACAAAAAAACACTTTTTGAGCACATTTAACATCAATTGTTTTCATCATTTTTAAAATATTATAGATAGGCTCTATAATAATATTTGAGTTGTCATTTTAAAATAAGGTGATTAAAATATAATCATTATTTTACTTATTCCTTAGCCTATGAGAAATAAAACTAGGCTATGGGTGTTCAATTAATTCTTTTATTCTTGACAATGTTACATGATAGTTCACCCTTCCTAGAATTGTTTGTTTCTAACTCTTCACTTGGTAGCACCTCTATGCAGTGTTACAAGACTCAAACTTGGCTCAGATCTGACAAGCTGATTTTTGACTTGGACTCGGACTCGGACTCGGACTCAGCCTCGGCGTCTAGACTTGGCAAATTGAAAATCCCAAGAAATTCAAAGATTTTTAAGGATTCAAAACTTTTTTCATGCTTCATTTAATAAATTAACCTTAAAGACACAATAATTGAGATAAATAGAAGCTAATTTGCACACATAAACAAGCTTACATTGATCACAAAAATAAATGCAAATTTTAGGCTTCAGTTGAAGGAAATAAGTTAAATTAAATAACATATTAGAAATATAGAGTGTTAAATGTCTACAATATTCGTGGAATATGAAATCCATGGAATCGAAAATTCAAAACATGTATAAAAATAAAAGCTAGAGCCTAGAAGACAAAGGCTCAAAATAGCCTATATTAGTGATTAGTCGACCCTGCAACCTTCCTACATGTACGCCTAAGATAGGTCGTGGAAGATTCTGCAACCATGATATCTGCCCGTGTCTCAAATTCAGCCTTAGTGACATCCACATCCTAATCCACATCATCCTCAAGGTCCTCAAATGGGTCTCCTCATGATCTAGCCTCCCCCTCTATGACCACTATTGCCTCTACCTCTCAATCCACCTGATTAACCCATTCTAAGTCTTCGTCATTGAAGACAGAATCATCAACCTTAGTGTTCCACTTAGCCTGTGAATCAACCTCCTCTAAAGTGATAGGAGATGTGTCAATGCCCAATATTTGTCTGAGGAAGGAGAAGGTTGAATGATCAGTCTCTGAGTTTCTTTCTTCGTTCGTTCAGTTTGGATCCTTGGCAGTTGCGATCCTTTCAACGTGTTTGTGGCATCATGTTGAACCTTCTCTTAGGTTCGCACTTCATTTGGCTTCTTCCCGTATGAGATCTTGCAGATTCTTGGCAGGACTGTTTTGCTCTTCATGTTTTTCGGCCAGTTTGTGTTTTTCGACCTTGCAAAGCATTTTCTTGTTCGGCGAAGCTTAACAACTCATTTCTTGATAGGGTTACGTCTGTGACCGACCTACTTGAGGGATCACGATTCATGTTCCATTCACTTGAAGTAGATCCTTATGATTTGGGTCCTGACCAAATGTTGTAATACGTTTTCTTCTCATTGGGAAATGTAATTTTTCTGGGCTGACCTAATGTTTGCAAAGGCTTTATAAATTCTTGTAATTGATTTCTTAATTAGACATAACAAAATGGAATAAATTAGACAGTTAGAACCTGTAGAGATCTAGTTTAGAGATTGAACGAAAGAAAGTACTAGTTGAAAGTTCATGTAGGCTAGAGTTCATCATAGATCGTATAAAAGATGAACTACTGAAGGTTCCAATCAGGCATGTATGCTTGGAATGTATCATTGCATGCAGTAGACTCTTGTAACTGATTACATGACAATAAGGAGACTGATTTTGCATTCATCCATTGTTTCTTTTGCTAGCTTCTCTTGTGTAACTCTTGTTGCAAGGATTAGTTTTATCTCTTGGAGTTCCCACTGTCCTTGATTGCATCAATTCCTTGCATGGTCTACACATGTTTTTACCTAGGGAAGTTTGGCAAGATCCTTCAATATGAGGTCAAGGAAATGAGCAGCACAAGGTGTCCAAAACAAGGTGGGGTGCCTCTCCATAAGAAGTCTACCTGCAACAACATAATTTCCTGCATTATCTGTGACAAACTGCACCACATTCTCCTCATCCACCTCCTCCAAGACCTCACAAAGATACTCAACATTTTTTCTTTTCCCTGAAGCATCAAATGACTTCAAAAACACCATGCCACTTGAGAAAGAAAAAAAGAAATTCAGTAAAATAAAAATTTCAAAACTTAATCACTAAGTCAATATTGAATATATTTTACAAAGTAGTAAGTACAAGTTGTACAATTACCCGATCAGGTGACAAGAAAATTCAGTAGTGTTTTTTTGTTGGTACTCATTAGTCATGATGGTGCAACTCTTCCTCCTCCATACCTTATGCTGCTCCGCAATTGCGGCTTTGACATCAACCACCTTTCAAGTCAAAATAGGACCTTTTAACTCCTCATCATTAGGGGCATTGAATCCCACACCACAAATAGTAACAAGATCTACCATACTATGCCAATAAGGAGACCTAAAACAAATTAAATAAACAGAATAAGTATCAAGCTTTACTTTCAACTTTAAAAATTAAAATAATCAATATGACATACTCTTGAAAGCAAGAAAATCAAGACATAGAAATCAAAATAATAACGAATACCTCGCTCCATGAAATGGAAGTTGTAGAACCAAAAATCTCCAATTGTAATTTTTGCAGCCTCATGCTTCTCCTTATTCCAACCCATGCTCTCAAGCAATGGTTGGGCATCCAGAGTCGTACGTGGAACAATAAGGGAATCTAATGTGGATTTCTTTTTATGAATCCGAGGTACATGGACACACTTGTAGTACCACTAGTTGTAGATGGAGGACATTGAGGCCGAGGATTTGAAGAGCCCTCTCCACCAATGTTTTCCATTTATTTCAAATGCTTTTCTTTTAATTCTTTGTTCTCTTCAAATTCCTCCATGCTCGCTTGTATTTCACCTATAACATCAATGGGTGCTTTTTGCATGGTTTGGCATCATGCCTTGATTTATGTGCAAGGTGGCATTTCAATCGGTTAATACTTCCACTATGTTTCTTTTTCCAATGAAAACAAATTACTTCTCCTTTTCTTCGTCTGGGGATGGCATGTTTCCAAGTGCTATCCCTTCGGCATCTAATTGTGACTGCATTTGGGTTGCCAGTACCACTACTGCTAGGCTCAGACATTATGCTGCAATATATCATAAATGAAAAAAATCAACATCTATATATTCTACAGTCACACTCTAATTAAATTAAAATAAATAAAATAAAGAAAAACAAAACTAGAGTTTCTTACTTTTCCATCATAATAAAATGAAACATAACTGAAACAAATGCACAAAAAAATAGAAATATGAAAGTACAAAAAATCAAAAAACAACAAAAAAATGTAACTCAGATTTGATCTACTGGTCTGCTCTTCAATACCTCAATATTCTTGCTCAAATGGCTCTTTTCCTCTCCTTTTGTTTGCAAACAGTAGAATGCTCTTTGTAGGGTTGAGGAAGAAATATAAACCCAAACAACATAAGTAAAGATATTAAGAAATGTTTATTTATTAACTTTTTGTCTCTGTCCACTACAACTGAGTCCAAGGCTCGGGACTCGACGAGTCTTCCTAGACTCAGTCTTACTCGGTCGAGTCCAAGTCCCGGGTCTCACAGACTTGACAAGCCTGCCTCGGCACGGGACTTGCCGAGTCTTGTATCTATTCCTCTATGTGATGTATTTGACCTTGGCCAAACTATTAGTGACTTGGTTCCCATGGCTCTTTGCAAGAAAAGCCCATTCTCTTTCTTTAAGTTCACTTTTGCTGTTTTTTTCTTTGTCGATACTTTTTGGTTTGTCTTTCAGAGGAGGGACTTCCTTTTGAAATGGTGCCCTTGGTTGCTCAAAAGGTGGTTCTTTCAAAGGAATTTTGTTTTGGGATACTAAAGTTTCCAAGTGTAGAGCTTCTTTGACAACTTCTTGCAAAGTTAGATGATCAAAGGCCTTTACCAAAGCTTTGATAGGTTTGGTCAACTCCTCCACAAATAGGAAAATGTGTCTCATTTTTTGCACATCTAGAACCATCACCGATAATTTTTAAAATTCTACAACATAACTATCCATTGTTCCATATTGCTTGAGTTGAATAATCTCATTGAAATGAGTCTTTTGATCTTTCTTGAAAAAAAATTCAACCAATATTTAACAAAACTAATCCAATATGTGGAATAGAGTTACATTCTTGAGCGATCATTCCATAGTACCATCATTCATGAGCTACCTCTTTGAAGTGGTGGACAACAAAGTTGATTGCTTCTTCTTCAAAGATCAGGTTTAATGAGAAATAGGTATGCATCTTGTATCATCTAGATATGTTAGAAGACTTGTTAGATCCATGATACGCAGGAATATTGACCTTACCTAAATGGTGTTGGGTATCTTTGCAAGGTTGATCTTGTTGAATTCATCCTCTTCTTGATCCATTCCTCATCCTTGGATCAAAAACATATTGTAAACTCAAATCGTCATGAATGTCTTGGCTTAACTCTTCATGTTTGTCATGCAATAGGTGGATGTTATTCTTTATTTGATGAAGCGATTCTTCCTCTTATCTTTGCAAGAATTTGACTTGGAAGATCATAGAAGGTGAGTTGATTTAAGATTGGCTGTGATCCAAAGAACTTATTTATGTTGTTTTTCTGGTGTGCGCTATTATCCATGGGCAATAACTCTTATTGCCCTCCCAACCATAGACAATATATTCATCTCCCCCGAGCATTCATATATATTGATCTACATATTTTTATTCAATTGTTATGTCTTAATAAATGAGATTGCACATCACGTTATATATGCGAGAGGTGCCCTTTCATCAAGGGTCACCACTCTTCACATGTGGCCCCATTAATTAAATGTTAATTATATATTAAATTAATATATATATCATACTAAATATAATTATGAAATATCCCAAATGGATATTTGCTCTGCTGCTGCTATAAATTTATTTTTAATAATTATATTCTCCTGTAAGTTTTTTTTTATCTTATAGAGCTAGACAGAAGTTGCAGAAGAAGTCGTTTCTTTTGTATTTTTCCGAATAAGTATTACAATGCATAAACAACAATAGCTGCAAATAGATAATGATAAAATCAAATACAATCAGATTGTGCAATATTCTGGAAATACTTTTAAACTTGTACCAGTACGCCTGAGATTTTCCAGATTGATTCCAAAATGACTGCTGCAAGTTGACGCCAACAATAGAGAAATCTGCTTGTAGACACAATGTAGAAAGAGTGCTGCAAACTAACGCCAATACAAAGAGCGGCTAGCTGCTGCAATAAACCAGATAAAACAACTCCAACGCCCAGCTGCAAGAACAAGCAAAACGCTGAATCTCCAACCAGCTATGTTCCTTATCTTCTTCACTAAGCAATGCACAAGAACCTGTAAATCTGATCCAGCTGAGGGCTATGTCCCAACTGATCCATTCTCAGCCACTAGGGTTTGGCGTCCTAGGTGAGAAATGCTCATCCAGAGCAATGGCGTCCAAAATAGGTTTCAAAAATGATAAAAGATGTAAAAGATGATCAAAAGAATGACCCAACTTCTCCTTTTATCTCCCTCTCAAAGCCAATCGAACCCTAAAGGAAGAATATGCCTTTTTTTTCCTTTATTATAAAATGGCATCTTTTAATTAAAGGCTTTAATGTATAGGAA
>MU227649.1:9841783-9884021 GCA_018584345.1 Thuja plicata
GATGATGGTTTTGGGAAACTTTGGAGACCAAGGACTTATAAATGCAAGCTGATTTGTGAAGCAAATCATCTATCGAATATTGATTATTGAATTTCTTCTTGGGAATTGTTCCTACTTTCTGTGCCCTAGCCAGGGTCAAATTAGTTGATGGAAGACTAATTCTCCTTCATCTAATCCACGATCGATTGCTATTGTATGATCGGTTGTCTCCATTTGATTGCTGAAGTATAATCAATGGTTGCTTCTTCGTGCTGATGTATACTAGAAGTTCTGAATTCTGTTTATTGAACCGAGGCTTGGGCAAGAAGCCAAATACTGTGTTTCACTGGAAGTGTAGGTGGTGAGAGTTCTGTTTGTGCTAGCCGCCAAAGAGCCCATACTGTTACTGCCGCTATGGGAGTTCATGAGTTCAGGCCTTGAACATATTCTTCCCATGCCACTGCTGAACAATACTGGTCTAGTACTGGCCGTGGCTGATCAGTATCGCGCGGAACTTATAGTGCTGGTGGACAGGCCGTGTTGGGAATAGGGACTGCAGTCACACAGTCAATGCGGGCACTACCGCATAGTAGTTACTCCCACCGTAATCAGGGAGTAGTTGCAGGGAGTCCACAACCGGAATCGCATAGTGGGGTCGGCTTCCAGCTGTCGCGGCAAGTTTGGATAGAGGACAGAGCCTAGACCCCACGTGGGGATATCAGCGACAATCACAGGGGCATGTAGAGACAAGGTTAGCCGCCATTTTTCCAAATGTATATCACAGCCAATCAGGTTCCATTTATGTTTTTCATTCCTTTCAATAGACCATAATGGCAAAATGTAATATCCCAGCCACATTATACATTTGTGAACTTGAGATAGTTGGCATTGTAATTAGTTATTTCATTAAATATATGTGGAAGATTATTTCGTAAATTGCAAGGAAAAGTACGAATAGAACTATGTATCTAGCATTTGAATATTTTCTTTAAAGATAATAACCAAGGAAAGGGAATTCGTCAGCAAATCCAGTATAAGGGCCAGTACTAGACTACCTGCCAACTGTTTGATGAAATGTCAAATCCATGATTTGCATAAGAAATTGATGAAATTAGATGCTTTGAGGATGAGGCCAACTTAGGTTCATTACATGGCTTCATGCAAGGAGTTCATATCATCTACAGGTACTCTTTTGTCTCTATTTCCTATGATGTTTTTCTCTGATTCAAGTGTCTAAAACTTCCTCGTTCCCCTTTGATAATATCTAAGTGGTTCACTGTTTTCATTGAATCTTTAGCATATAGTTAGGCTAGAAAATTCATGGTGATTAAGGTCTGAATTAATTATCTTCAGTGGACAGGTTTGATTTGGTTTGGAATAGTCTGCTTTAGCAGCAAAATCCTTGTCATTAGCCTCCAAACACACTACAAACTCCCACTAATGACTTCCCACAGGCATATGAACCTCCGGCAGCTCAAACCATACTCAGAACAGTGGAAAGAAACATTAACTTAGGCCTGAAATCATTCCCAGGAACTTGTAATCTGTGACCCTTAGTGCCAAAACAAGGGCAGCAGGCTTAAACCCCTTCGATACCACAAAATATGCCATCCAAATGCTAAATGAATACTTGCAGCTGCGAATGATACCGGGATATGTAGTTTGTTGGATGGAATGCTACCCAACACCCAAAGATTCACCCTTTGACCCTCAGGCCAAGCCTCAAACAATCTGGTATGGGCTGCAATGGTATGGCCTCTTCTATGATAAAACAATCCCAGCAAAAACAGTTGAAAATCAATTGCATAATGGTTGCCTAGCTAAGAAGAATTGTTTAGTTCAACACCCTCAAATTTTTGATGAAGTTTCCTACTCATTTTACCTTATTGAGGAGCACTTCCAGCATTGAAAAGGTGAACAGCTTGCTGCAAAAAACCTGCAACTTGCTCAAACAACTCTAAATTTTCCAGTGAATAAATACCATTAACCTTTGGAAACTTGCAACTAGTTCACCTTGAAAACCTTCATTTTTGTAAACCATAAATACTGTAAACTCCATGAAAATCAGTGTGTTTCTTGTGTGAAAACATAAAACCAGCTTGGATATATATTTCACCATTGAAACTATTGAAAATTGACTAGGGTTTCCATCCTCAATCAACCTTGGGAGAACTTCTCTGTTCACTCTAGCAACATCTTGGTATGTGTTGTAGTGCCTCTCGCGTTTGCAGCTTTGCAATGTGTATATTTTGATTCTTTCTTTGGCATTGTGCCTATGGATGATTTGTGCTGCACGTTCCTTGAGGGTTCCTTAGCAAGGCATTACATTTGGTATCAAAGCCCATGTTGTAGCATTGGGATCTCTAGTGATGCTGTCCTGCGAGTTCTACTTGGTGCGCACTAGCGTAAGTGCTGGAGTTGCAAGACAGTTATTTAGCTTGATTGTTGGCTAGCTCGTGTAAACTTTTAGAGAGATTAATGTGATCCCACCCACATATCATGTCGTGGAGGAAGAAAATCTCCTAGATCCATTCACACCTATTAGGGATGAGTAGATACCCTTGATTGAGGCTGCTTGAGATGGATAGCGCTCATCAGTTGGTGTGTTGCTCCTTGTGTGTGAGCTCTTGTTGAGTCGTCATACAGTTTGAAGTGTGCATATGCTTTGGCAATAGTAGTTAGTGTTGCGTTGTTTGACCTAGCATGATTGTTGTACTTGCATATAAGTTTTGCATTAGTTTTGGTAAAAATGCATCGTCGCGTATGTGAAATGCGTTCATAATTGAAGAATGTGCGAATGATAATCATAGAACAATTGGGGGATGTTTAAGACATCCCGACCATCCTAGGGATGTCTAGACAATTGTTGACCATGTTACGAATGTCTAGACATCTTGACGCAAAAAATATTTTTGTTTCAAGAAATCACACTTTTGTTTATCAAAAAATAGTTTTGCTTGCATCTAGAAGTTGTCATGTTGATTATGATGTCCCCATCTTTTTGTATCTTGGCAACCAAGTATCACAATTTTGCGAAGTCTTGAAGAGAGACAAAATTGTAGAAAATAGATAGTTTAAGTATAATCGACTATCATGATAACATCGAGGAAGTATACCAAGTAGTGGAATCTTATATCAATTGCTAAAAAAGAAAAGAGAGAATAAGTCATACATAATACTCTATATCAAATACGGTTTGACTTTGAATAAAGCAGTGTGCGGTTGGCTTAGACTTATATATACGATTTATATAAGTTGTATTAGCAACCATCTGAGATGACTAATAGATGATTCAAAAAGTATTCAGCAACGTTATCAAATCTCCATCTAGTGGTTACTATTGTCTAATGTAAAAGGAAACATTATAAAGGTTGAGCATCGATTGGAAGGAGGAATATGGGAAGCGATAGAAGAGGGTGATAATGTAGAGAAGTGTGTTGACTTCCGCCTTGTCAGCGTGAATGAAGTTACAAACAAAGCAATTTAATAAACTCATTTAGCGACGTTGCCTCTATTACATCTAATAACTGACAGTTACTAGTACAACTGCATTGTAACTAATATGGGACTCATGGGAGGTAGAAATACCAAATGATAGTAGAGATGGATGTTTGAGCAAGGATTGACACTATTCCATATCTGTTATAATCCCACAGGATTCCCATGGTTAGGAAATGCTACAAGCCAGGAGGAAGACTTACTAAAAAAAAATCAAACATGGAATTGTGCCAAATTATATCGCTACATAAGGAAGATCTCTTAAGATCGATCAAGGTTGAGTTAACTAACAAATTGTAATGACCCCTTTTTGGTTATTAACTTATTTGATATTATGGGACACTATGACAGATTCCTTAGAATTATATCTTTGAGATTACTGATATTATGTGCAGTTTGGAAATTTAATATACATTCTGCGGTGGTCAAAATGTACAAATGTCTATATATGTACAAGAAATGATTTATATAATGCTTTGAATACACAGATGACTGATATTTGCTGTCTGATATAACACATGGAATATGCAATAAACTGAAATAACACAATCCTTGCTATGTCTGGTATGACAATATCACTACGCAATTATGATGGTATCTGATATAAAAATCTAAATATACAAGATGATCACTGGAATCACTTACAGTGATTGAATATTATGCAATAAGTTTGAAGGTCACCTCAACAATCGAATTATTATGCAATAAGTATGAAGATCGCTTCAGCGACTGAATCGCTATTTCTGATATAGTCTTTCCACTCATGCAATCTGTGATTTGCCATCTTTGATATATACTCTTAATGCTTGCAAATGGTGTCATCTCTGATTAGACAATTTATGCTTGCAACCTGAGAATAGCCAAGATGGCCGACACTCGATATGAGCAGATCCAATATGGATAAAATAAAATAAGATGTCTTCAATAATGATTCCTAGAATGTGTCTGAACTTCATCTTATACGTTGCATATGGGAATGGTTGCCTTCAAAGGACATGTCTTTCCTTAACCATATCTCCTCATTATTGATGCACCTCTTTGTAACAAGGTAAATCGATACTCTTTGTTTAATCTCATTCTTCCTATGATTAGTGATTGCTGTCTAATTAGTCACGTTAATTACTAATCCTCATATTAGTGATGTCTATTAATGAACAGCAATAGTGATTAGTCGATCATGTTTGCTTTATTATCACTTTATATTTCCCGTCATTTTTTTGTTTGTTTTTTGCTTTGGTATTGTATTCTCATCATAATTATTGTTGTCAATCATCTTGGTCTAGACCGACAACATAATTGTAAATGGTCAAAGTCCACCTCAATCTTTTGGCTGACGGTAATATATTGCTGATGTTTCTTTAAGTTTTCTGCCACCACGACTCATACTGAAGACGCTGTCTTCATCTAAGTGTTGTCCTTCCTTTGCCACTGTTTGACTAATTTTGGTCTCAAGGGAAATCGATGATTGTTTCCTATGTAATCCCTCAAACACAGATTCCATTTGTTGCCTCCATAAACCGTTTTAGACACTTGACTAGGTCTATGGAATAGTCAACCATCTCATATAGTTGATATTTCCTCATAGTTGTTAAGAAAATATATGGTGGAATTGAGGATAGAGAGGAGACTTTGGTCGGTTCGGCTCTACAACTCCAAGCAATTAAAGTGAAAATGACCTCATGCGTGTGAACGATCCATCGACCAGACATAGGGAGGCCGACCTCGTCCCTAGGTGGCTTGCCTTGCATTTAATCCTGCAAGGAGATGGAAAAGCCATTCATACCGTTGTTGCTGCTATTAATTTTGAAGCTTGGGTTGCTGTCGGAGAAGTGGAGAGGAGAGCGTTTGAGGAGGCTGTTGCAGGTTCTTCTTCACTCCTAGAAGGCACAAAATTCGTCATTGGTGTTCTCCCAAAGGACTATTGTGCTGTTTGACATTGTGGAGGAAGAGGTAAGAGCCCCCTTCCCGTTTCTCTTATTCTCAAGCCGAACATTCAAATGTCTAAAGTTATTGCTAGTGAGAAAGTTAGATTAAAGAATGTAGCAATTTTCCTAGTGGCAAGGATGTATCTAGAGTTCCTACTCGTAAATTTATGAACGATTGGATGGTGAATGTGTGGTCCAAAAGGCTAGGGTTCCACTATACCTATTGCAGGATGATTCAAAGAGGCCTATTTCTTGTGTTTTTCAAAACCACTCTTAGCCAAAAGGAAGTGGTTAAGAGACAATATTGGAATATAGGTTCATGGATCTTTAGGGATGTTTCATGGTCTACAGATACCAACAAGGATTTAGTGATGGCTCTGTCAAGCCCTAGATGGGTTACCTTGAAAAATGTTCCTCCATTGTTGTGGATTTTATTACCCAGAGGTTCGGAAACTATTGGTAGGGTTATTCGTATGGAAGATTCGAATACCCTTCTCCCCCACTTGGATGCGAGAATTCTTATGGCGGTTAACCTCGGGGTTGATATCCCAAAAACCCTGCATTTTGATATGGCGACTGAGATTGTTAGTTGCACTATTGAATTCCTTGGAGGGCTTAATGCTTGTTTTTTATGCCACAAAGAAGGGTATCATAGGAGAAATTGCCCAGTTCTCAAGAATAATAATGCCCCTCTTGAAACTAGAGAAGATAATCCTAAATCTTGAAACCCTAAGAATATTTTGCAAACTGGTGCTTCTATTTTGAAATCTGATTCTGGAAGTAAGAAACCTCCCAATAAACCTACTTGACCTGGTCCCATCCTAGTGGATGATGATCATTGTCAGGCATTGGGTGAAAAGCTTGAAGTTTTGAAGAAGGCCTTGAGAGGCTCCTGTCACCATGATTGTCTCCCTATCTCAAACGGTATCTCGCAATCCCACCAACTTGTTGGCATAGATGCCCTGTCTAAACACAGTCTTAAATGCACAACAATTGGCTATTGACAAGATCAGGAAGATATCTGGCCCTAAGGAGAGTCACGGCTCTCGATTTTCTTTATCTGTTGAGAATGATCCTATGTTTAAAGTTGGCTCCAACCAAGATAAAGAGAAACATAAAACTACCCCTTCCTTTCTTTGGGGGATGCTTCACCAATCAAAGGATTCCCACGGGCATTGACAATGGCTCGTAGAAGTTGAAACTAGGGAGGGTGTTGCTGCCCCTTTGCTTGATTCTATAGATGTTGCAGATGAGATTGATGCACTAGAGATCTTCAGGGATGTATATGATTCCGATGGTGGCCGTTCTAATTATTCTGTTATATTATTCCTGTTGCTATTTCCCCCCTTTCAACTCCTACCTAACCACGACCAATGAATTTGGGATATCCTTTCCTAGTGATGTACCCTCTAAGGTAGATGGGAAATCTACACACATGGATGATTTCCCTCAGGAGATGGCTGATCAATTGGAGTGGGCCATTGTGCGTTATGAGTAGAAACCTAGAGATATTGTGGTCGAGGAGGTTATGGAGGCTTTTAGTGTTCACAAGAAAAAGAAAAAGGGTAGAGCAAAGGACTTGAAGGATAAGAAAAGTGGTAAACTAGCTTTGGGGGTAGAACAATCCTCTGACTTCAAGGTGAAAAGAAAAAGAGATAGGCCTCTTGGCTCTACCAATAACAAAAGGCTCGATGAACAACAATAGAGATTCTTTGCCTAAGTGCTACAGGAGCTTTAAGGCTCCCATGGATACTACCCCTTGATGTCCATGGATTTTAAATTGGCTTCTTGGAATGTAAGGGGATTGGAATCCCTGGATAGGAATTATGTCGTTAAGAGATTGCTCAATTTGAATAGGAAAATTGACATTCTGATGCTACAAGAAGTTATGGTCACTCAGTTCAACCTAGACATTAACCTGAAATGCATTTGGAGGGATGCTAGATTCTTCACTACCAACCATAGTAGAGGAAGGGAGGCTGCTATTCTTGTGGGTTGCAGATGGAAGAATGTTGTTGTTAGATGGGGTCACTCTCCATGTAAAATAGCAGTTTGGGTGATTCTCAAAGACAAGGATAAAGAGGTTGGGGTCTCTTCAATGTATGCCCCTAATGAATACAGGGAGAGAGTGGAGGTTTGGAAATGGTTGTGTCTATTGAAGGATGTGCCTTGGATTTTTGGTGGGGACTTCAATATGGTCGAAAGGCCTCAGGATGAGTTGGGTGGTAGCAAGTTTGAAAGGGGAGGTGAAGAATAGTTCTTCTGGTACAAGATGGTGATCAAACTCAATATAGTTAACCCTTTGGCTGGAGGCAAGATGGAGAATCGGGGCATATGGTTTACTTGGTGTAATTTCCAAAGATATGGTAAGAGAATATATAGTAGACTGGATAGATTCTATGCTAATAATCACTTTTTCAGATCCAGGAAGGATGATGGGGGGGCAATTGTTAGTCACTCCCTACACTCTTTCGGATCATCACCCCATCATGTTTGAGATTTGTTCAGAGTCAACCCTGAGAATTTTTGAGCCAAAAAATGACTCTTTTGCTCTTATTATCAGACTTTTGGAGGATGATGCGTTCAGAGAGGCTCTCCACATTATCAATTAGTTCAATACTTGGTCTTGTGTTCATGTTAGTTCTGTTGATAATTGGGTCCACAACACCAAAAGTTGGACATCATTTTTTCAAGATTGTTGGAAAGAAGATAGCTAAGGACGCTAGATATGAAGAAATTGAACTTCATAATAGACTGATGGAAGTAGAGGATGCTATTCAAAAAGATCCCCACAATTTAAATGCACTAGAAGCCATTTCATTAGCTAGAGATTTTTTAAGGAGAATACAAAACATTAAGATCCAAGGGGCTAAGGTTAGAGCTAGAGCCAATTGGGTGAGTCATGGTGACAGAGGTACAAATTTCTTCTTTCAGCTTTTGAAGAGTAAGGAGAACAAAGAAAGGATAGACAATATTTGGTAAGGGGGTATCATTCTTACCAACCAAGGGGAGATCTTAAAGGATTCTCTCAATTCTATAGTAACACATTTTCTTCAGAGGGGGGATTGGGCATGGATAGTGCGAGATAGGAGATCAGAAAGATCTTTCCTAGGAAGGTCGACAAGGAGTATGCTGATCTTTTATCGAGAAATATCACTATTGATGTAATCAATAATGCCATTAGGGCTCTTAGCAGGGACAAGGCCCCTGGACTAGATGGGCTTCCCACTGAGTTCTATAAGAGCAACATCAATTGGATTGGGGAGGAACTCTGCCAATTGTATAGTGAGGCTATCTCAAGGGGGACTCTTGGCAGAGAGATTAGTGTTATTATTAAACTTATCCCCAAAGATGGAGACAAAAACCTTATAAAAAACTGGAGACCAATAACTCTCCTTAATGTCTCCCATAAGATTTTAGCGAAGATTCTTGCAAAAAGACTTGAAGATATACTTCTTAAGATTATTATCCTACCCAAACCGGTTTTGTTAAGGGTAGATATATCCTTGGGAACTTGCTCACTTATTGGGAATCATTAAATTGGGCTAAAGATTTTGGGCAAGATGCAAGTATTCTCCTGATTGATTATGAGAAGACTTATGAGAGGATAGAATGGGGTTTTATATGGCTAATGATGGAATGTTTGGGCTTTCCTATTCAATTCCAAAAGATGATCAAGGTTCTCATGGAAGATGCTAATGCTAGAGTGGAGGTTAATGGTTATAAATTAGAAGGTATTATCCTATCTAGATCTATAAGGCAAGGATGCCCTCTAGCCCTGCCCTGTTTGTGATTGTTGCAGATGCACAATTTTATTTACTAAGAGATAACACTCTCTCTCCAAAGGTAAAAGGCATTTCCCTTCCCAATGATGATGAGCTCATTAATGTTCAATTTGTAGATGATACAACAATAATGGTAGAATGTAGTGAAGACAATATTGAGAAGTTGATGAGTAAATTGGATCTCATTTGCAGAGCCTCTGGTAGTAAAATCTCACTTCCTAAATCCATAATGCTGGGGTGGAAAGACTCCCCCCGCCAGATTGGTTCAGTAAATATCAGATTGCCTGGGGTGGTTCTAATCATCAGGTTAGATGCCTGGGCATACCATTTGTAGTCTCTCCAGACTTGAAGATTATGTGAGATTGGATAAGATGTAAGATTGATAAGAAATTGAATACATGGGATAATCACTATCTCCTTAGCTGGGAGAATTTAGGTTTGTCAAAAGATCCTTTCTGCCTACAATATATATTATGCTTCTGCCTAGTTGTTTTCTCAATATCAATTTAATCACATTCAGAAAATGATTAAAGACTATCTATGGTTAGACGGTAAAGGTAATAAGAAAATACATGCAATTAGGTGACAGTGGTGCTCCATGAATAAAAAATTGGGGGTTTAGGTCTTAAATACCTCAAAACTCAAGGCATCTCTCTTTCTTCTAAGTGTGTTGTTAAGGCTCTTCAGGGATAGGAACCTTGGAAGGTGCTAATCAGGCATAATATTGCTAGGGCCTCTCCTTGTAATGCTCCTTCATGGAAAGGATTGCATTTGTCATATCTTATAGCAGGATCCTTTCCAATTAAGGTATATGGTTCTAATGTCTTCAAAGCAATCTGGAAAGGGTTGGACCAGGTAATACTCTTCATTTCTCATAATAGTGTGACCTCAAAGAGACAATAGGCTTTGTGGGGAGAGATCTATATGGTGGAACCTTTTGCACAAGGGGAAGCCCCTTGCACAGCTTCAAGGGTGTTCTGCTAAGAGCTGGATAGAAAACGGGGTTAGAAATCTAGAGGATATTTTTAAAAATGAGCAGGTGATTGGATGAGAGGCTTTGTGTCATCAGACTCATATTCCCCCTAGCCAGTGGAGAACATATTCAATTCTCAAGGATGGTTGTAGGTCACTTGGCCTTCCTAAACAATGTTTATCTCATGATGAAGGCTTCTTGGCATTTAAGTGGCCTGATGGCACAACCCTTCCCAATGTTAAGGCAAAGTATATTTACTCCCTCTTGTTTGATAATGAAAGAGTGGTTCACCCATATGCATAGATGGTTCAGGAAGACAAGGTGATCATAATGTTAAGGCCAATTATATTTACTCCCTCTTGTCTGATAATGAAAGAGTCATTCACCCATATGCATAGATGGTTCAGGAAGACAAGGTCATCAGATGGATGAAAGGTCACCTAGGTTGGGTGACTTGGGTGGATAGAGGAGGAAATGAGTAACATCCTATCATGCACTTTTTAATATATGGACTGCTCATATCTGTATGGTGATGGTATTGCAGTGGTTGGACTTGTAGTAATCTGGTTTTTTGTACTAGATATGATGTTAACTGATCGACCTCATCATAGTGCTGATATTTTGTATTGTCTTACTTGATTAGGTGAACAACTTGATAATGTATCTTTGATCTCTTTATATCTAATACAAAAAATACATGGTGGAATGAGGATGTCAATAAAAGTAATTATAAGATTGTATATTAACTGTCGGTCCTCAATTGGGGACATTACACAAATGAAGTAAACAACTAATAACTGGTAAAAGTAGTGCTATGAAGAAATGAGCAAATAACAATTAATTAGAAAAATAACATGACTTGTAAGGATATGTCTCTCAACAACCATGGGATGCAACTCTTCATATCCATTTCCCCATCGCATATATAAGAGACTTCAATATCACTTCTAGGAAGGCTAGATTAGAGAATCAGCGACAAAGACAAGATAAGTATCATCAAATTAGAAGAAGAGGTGAGATCAAATCATAAGCGAAGGACATATAGATAGCATTAATTATATATAGTGACTTACAATGCATATATATAATTTGTAATTGGTGGTATGGATTTTCATACATCATAAGATTATTCTACTCGCATAAGTAGGATATTTTTGCATGTCTGTATAGATAGGATAATTTTGTAACACCTGCATTTATATATAATTCTATATACATCCTGCATTAATAAGGAATTTTGGTATATCTGTGTACCTTCGAATTAATACATATTTGATGATTATTTGATTTAGCAATAATAGGTTTTTTGCCGGTCTGATGATTTAATATAGGAAGTATGTATAAGATGTTATGTTTATTCGTATTTTTTGATGGATGTAATCAATCATGGTAAGGAATTTGAGGTGATAACTATTGGGAGAATGGTGATCAGGTCACCTTTCCAAGCATGTCACCTCATGGTTGTGACCGGGGAGTGGACTGCCTTTGGGCTTAGGAAGGATAGATTCTAGGGGCACCCTATGGTGAATGATCTTCACATCCCTACCATGGGAAAATGAGTTCAATCATTTGAAGCCAAGTTAGGAATGACAAGATGAAGGAGAACGATGATAGGACCCCACACTAGGTATGCCACCTCATATGTATGGCACGGGCTATTGATGTGAGTTTTGTGACCACTTCAACATGTAGGATAAAACACTTAGTATTCCATGATGAAACACCAAATATCAAATCCTCTCTTGAACAAAGACACCATGTATGCTAAAGATTGCAAAAATATCATAGAGGCGATTCAAAGGTTCCTATTCTTGTTGGACACAACTCAGTCGTGGGGAATTATATGCTATTCATTCAATGGACATCAACTTTGCAAATGCGAATGATTTGACAATGTAGGCTCTTCAACCACTTCTAAGAAAACAAACAACAAAATATAAAGGGTTTATGAAGTTAATCCAACTCTAACAATGAAAGACAAAATTGATGGTGAGGTGAGACTAAATGAGTCCTTGCTTCACCAAATCAACTATGCAAAGGAGGGTGCAATCTTTGAAGGATGCATGGATGATTTCATATCGTCAACACTCATTCAAATACCCAATGATAGCACAATCCAAATGAATATTTCCATTTGAAGTTAAGTTCCTGTGATTAGTCTAGACCAACCTTATATTGTTACTTGCAATCAACACGTACTAAAATGTATGAACATACTTTCACCACAATTCACCAATCAACAATATCTTCCATTCGTGAACTTAACTACTTTTCAACATAAATGACATACTAATGTGAGGAAATGTAGAAATCATGCAATTCTCCAAAACTTCACAAACATTCACCATTCAATAAGAACAATGAAGTAGGAATAATTTTGGCAGTATTATAGCAACAATCTTTCCAAGTCTCTTTCTACTCTATTCAAACTAATCTAATTAACTCCTTTTACAAATGAGGAGGCTTTGCCTTTTATAGTTGCTTAAGTGCAATGAATGGCCAAAGATTAATCTGAACTCAATGGCCAAGATGATGCCAACATAGCCCTAATGTAACTATCAACTTCAAGCATTAAATGCTTATCCAATTACAATAAGGCACCAATTTGTGGGCCAATAAGAAAATTATATTGCTTTGAGAACCAATGAGAAAATTGGTTAGGTAGAGGCATTAAGTGGTCTCCACATCTACACTTGGAACAATTTGATTGAATGAACTTGGACATGTGGAACTGAAATCCTTTGATTGGTTGAAGATGAGAGGGCATCGCTGAGCGTGCTTATCTTGTAAACCTGATTAATTCAACCTCTTCATCATCATAAAGAAGTCTCTACATCTCTAGCGATTTCTCTTAATACTCAACATCTTCAGGTCATCAATTGATTGTGATGGCTTATATTCCCAAATTGCTTCATCTTCATGAACTTTCCCCATCCTCTTCGAAATCTTCTGTCACGAGCCAAAATTGATGTATGTATAATACAAATATATTTCTTAAACACATATATATCACTCAAACATACAATACTTTGATTATATAGTAATTACACTAATCAATAATAGTAATCAATATAATTGATTAATCAATATTATCAATAAATAATTAATGATATTTATCAATATAATATTAATTAACATATTAATGACTAATTAATAACATCAATAATATTAATGAATAAATAATTATATTAATAAATATATTATTATTATAAAACAAATACTATACAATATTAAGGGTCGGCTAGTAATCAGTTAAAAGAGAGATTAATCAATCAACATATCCCTTTGCTGCCCCTATTTGAAGTATATTAATATGGAAAATAACCAATGAACAAGGGGGAGGCATATAGAACATTAAGAAATAAAAAAAGAAGAAGAAAAGAAATCAGCAGCAAACATTAAGGAAATAAGGGAAACAGTAGTCCACGTAGAAAATAGGGCAGCAAGCCAAATAAATAAGGAATCTTCACTCTTTTAAAAGGTATCTAATTTTATTCTTTTTGGTTTATATCATTAATAAAATATTTCTAAGACTATTATGAGTAAGATGAATAAGAATAAGACATGAATTAAACTTGGTCATAAGACTATTATGAGTAAGATGAATAAGAATAAGACACGAATTAAACTTGGTCATAATGAGTTATGTAATATTTTAATATTAATAAGTAATCAATTTCTATTATATAAAATATAAAATATATTAATATTATTAGGAAATCAATTCATATTATATAATTGAATATGAAATAATTCAAAGATACTAGTAATAAGAAATTAATAAATATAATGTAAATAAATATATACATATGCATTTTTTTCTATTAAATATAAGAGAGTCGATACATAACCAAGTATCTTTTCAGACTAGTAGTCAAAAGATGATCGAAGTGTTTAACAACTTTACAGGAAAGACAGTAATCAAAATATGATCAAAGTGTTTAGATACAAAGCATAACATAACAAAAGACTGTCTTAATCTTCCTTAACCCATGTCGTCCAAGGCATATCTCCCACTGTCCAAAGCAGTCTGCATCCATCTTGAGTAATCACATTGTTAGGGTTACTCATCCATGCCTCCCAAGGTAGTGGAAGTGGTGGATTACAAAGGTTGCTATCCCCTGTTATCATCTCCTCCCCTCTGCCAGTTTCTATGCCTTGAGTTTCAGTAGCGGGGGAAGACACCAAGCTATGTTCTGCCTCATTCTGTGCTTCCTTCTCAGCTGCAGCAACTGGTGAGCTTTCTGGATCAGCCTCTGCCTCTGGAGCAGCAGTTTACATTGTACTTGTATCCCCCACTGACTGTTTTCCTTTTCTCATCTGTTCCAGTAGTTCAGCAAGGGTGAGTTGGAATACATCTGTGTCCCCTGGATCTGTGGTGCCACTTCCATCAACTGTGTTATGGATATGGATCTTGCTTTTCTTCTTCATGTCTAAGAACACTTTCTCTTTCATTTTTTGTACCACAGTGACCTGTGAGGAAATTTCAGAGAAAATGAGTCTCTTGAGAGACTCAGTAAGGTATCTACCTTTACCACAAAACACATCATTATTCATTAATTTCGAGAGATACCAAATCAATATAGTAGCAAGAAGAGACCAAAAAATATTACTATTTTTACTGCTATCCACAATATTTGTAGAGATAAAGTTCGAGAAATTAAAATTGACATTGAGGACGAAACCAAACATCCCCAAACTTCCCTGGCAAAGATGCATTCAAAAAACACATGGTAAACAGATTCACAGTTTCTGCAGACAAAACATATATTTGGTAATCCCCCAAGTTTCTTGAAGGGGAGTTTATGTAGGATTACCCTCCAAAGGAAGCAGTTAATCATAGGTTCAACCGGTAGATGCCAAAGGTTATCAAGAAACTTGGACCAGGTAGGATTATCCAGCGAGCAATTCCATTTAGTGTTTAGGTGGGCAAAGATATTCGAGCTGTGGGTCAACCATTTATACAAGGATTTAGCTTTGATTTGCCAGAGAGGAGTTCCATCAGGCCAGGATAGGGAATCCAAATTGTCGAAGGAGGGGACACATTTCCTAGGAAGTAGGAGGCAGACAATGGATTTGCATATGATAGAATAGGTCCTCTTTTGTGCAACAGGGATTCCAAATTTCTTTGACAACTCTTCCCAACTGATCAAGTGCTCTTGAGTAATGATGTCCTTTAGTGTACAGATCCCCTTCTTTGCCCATCTTTTTTTTGAGAACCCTTGCATTTGAGCAAGAGGTTTATCATTATATGTGAGATTCCACCATAAAGACTTATTGCTATAGCTCATATTGTCTACAATCAATCTCTTACCCCCAACAATGTGCTTTCTAACCATCTTCCAACATTTCCAGATGGATTGAAAGACTACAAAGCCTCCCACCTTAAAATCTATATCCAAGGATAGGATGTCACGGATATATAGCCCTTTCCACCCCTTAGTCTGCACAGGTTGTGCTTTGTAAATGTTATTTCTTATTAATACTTTCAAAGGTTCATCTCCATGTGTTGCTTTACTAATCCATTTAGTAGCTAATGCAATTCCTTGGATCCTAAGGTCTTTGAGTCCCAATCCACCTATCTCCTTGTTCTTAATACACCAATCCCAGCTAACAACATGTCCCTTCTTAGAACCTTTTCCATCTGACCACAAAAAATCCCTAATGATTTTCTGAATGGAATTAATTTGTTGTAGATTGAAGATCCATGTTAAGGAGTAATAAACAATATATGAGGACAATATCTTCTGACAGACCTGGAATCTACCGATCAATGAAAGATACTGATTATTCCATTTATTAAGCTTAGTTTCAATCTTAACTCTGATCCAATCCCACATATTATTGAGGTTTGGGCTGACACTAAATGGTATCCCCAAGTATCTGACAATGTGGTTTGGACCTCCCCAATTGATAGAATATTTGTTACCCTAACAAAGCCGACTTGGTGAGAGATATCTTGCTTCCTGAGGCTGCACAGAAGAGGTCTAGCTTCTTCATTAGGTTCCCCCACAGTTTCCTTCAGATAGTTGAAATAAAATTGTTGTATCATGAACAAAATGTACATTAGATATCTCTTCTTTATTAGGGAGAAGAATGCCACTGACTCTCGGAGAGGTGGAGTTGTCTCTTAAAAGGTAGTGTAGGGAGTCAGACGTAATGACAAAGAGAGCAGGGGCAAGATGACACCCTTGCCTAATAGATCTTGAGAGTTCAAACTGGTCTGATCTGGATCCATTGAATTGCACACAAGCTTGAGCACCTCTCATTAGGGTGGAGACCATTCTACAAAAGTGCATTGGAAATCAGAGGGCATCTAGCATCATGTAAATAAACTTCCATTCTATTCTATCATATGCTTTTTCATAGTCTATAAGAAACATGCCTACCTGTTGTCTTGATTGTTTAGCCCAGTCCATAGCTTCCCAACATGTCACCAAATTTTCCAATATATATCACTGTTTGTGTGCTATTGATCACTGCAGGTAAAATGTTTTTGAGCCTAAGAGCAAGGATCTTAGCAAGAATTTTGTAGGATACATTGAGTAAGGTGATGGGTCTCCAGTTTTTGATGAGTGTTTTGTCTCCTTTGGGGATGAATTTAACGAGTCCAATATTGATCTCAGGTCCCAAAGATGCTTTGGTAATACCCTCTTCGTACATCTTCAATAGCTCTGCTCCTATCCATTCCTGGTTTTTCTTGTAAAACTCAATAGGAATACCGTCAGGTCCTGGTGCTTTCTCATTGGCTAACTTGGATATAGCACAATTGATATCTGTTAGTGAGATTCTTTTATTCAGCCTCATAGAATCTTCCTCTGAAAGTCTCTTTGGAACGGTGTTCCTGACCATATCTCTTGCATCTTCCATAAACCCAACATTGTCCTCTGTGGTAAACAAAGTCTTGTAAAATGAGGCAAATGCATTAAGAATGTCTTCTTTAGTATTGAGAAACACATCATTGTCCTTAATGCTATCAATTTTATCCCTCGCTTCCTTTTTTTAAAGAACTTGAAAGAAGAACTTTGTTCCTCTGTCTCCCAGGTTCAGCCAGTTAAGTCTAGATCTGACTCTAGCCCCTTGCACCTTTTTATGTTGGTGTTTGCTGAGGGTGTCCCTAGTGTGCACAAGGGTGTTAAGAGCTTCCATATCACTGGGAGAGTCCTGTATTGCTTTTTCTGCTATATATAGTTTTTGATGCAGATTAGTTTCCTCCTTTCTCTTCTTCCCATAGTTTGGAATAGAGTCTTCCAGGATTTCACTTTCTAGTTCCATTTGCTAGTCTCGTCCTCATGCCTGACAATGCTCTCATTGAACCAACTGATCACCTTTGCTGCCGCAAGGATGTCTTCATCTTTTAATATATGACAATTGAGAGCGAAACCGTCCTTTTTAAATTTATTGGGGAGATGGGAGTCATTAGTTGAGAAGCAAGCAACAATAGGGTGATGATCTGACAGGGAGAAGGGAATGACTTTAACCGTCTCCCCATTGTCATCCCCAAGGCATCTTAGGTGGTCCTTATTGAAATAGAATCGGTCCAACCTTGAGTATATCCTCTTGTTTCCTTTCTAGAAGTTAGACCAAGAGAACCAAATACCTTTTTCTTCTGATTTCTTATTGGCCAGCGGGTCACTTAGATTCATTTTACAAATCATTTTGTTCCAGAAGAATCTTTCCTCACTTTTCCATTCAATCTTAAATCCTCCACATTTGTCTTGTGGCCTTTCCACCATGTTAAAATCTCCAATAACTACACAGGGGATATCCTCTAGTCCACACATCCATTCCCATAACTTAATTCTGTCCAAGTGTTCATTAGGGGCATAGACTTAACAAAGACCGATCTCCTTGTCTTGTACACTGAATTTGATCCAAACCCCTCTGTTACAGGGAGATCTCCCCCAACTCTTAATCATTTTCCTCCATTTTGGCCCCACTAAAATGGAGGTCCCACCTTTGCCTTTAGTATGGGATGAGGTTAAAGAGTCAGCATCTATCCATATATATATTTAAGAGCTATGTCTAAGCTGAATCCTACAACTTTGGTCTCTTGAAGCAATAAAATATCAATATCTTTCAACATCCTAAGGAATCTCTTAATAACGTATTTCCTATCATGAGATTCAAGACCTCTCACATTTCAAGAAGCACACTTAAACATCACTGTGAACACCTAGATGCCAGTATCCATTGGGGACTGGAACCCCTTGAAGCAATTAGGGAGAGTACATTTCTGCATCTTAGATGGTTTACAATTACCACTGGTGAGAGGGGGGCGTCCTCTTTTCTTCTTCAACTCCTCATTATCCTGCTTAGTTTCTATGTCATCCTTGTCACATCTTTTAACCATTTGCTTGGCTCTTATCTTATAAACGACCTTAAAGATGTACGGTACATCATTTACCCCATTTCCAGGTTGATCTTTCCGCAACTCTGTTTTACTGTCTCTAATTCCATCTCCCATAGATGTGGACACCTTTGTATCCCTCTTCTCCACAATCCTCTGGGGTCCAATGATATTAGATTGGAAGTTACTTCCTTTTCCAAAAGATTTTGGCAACCATGAATTGGGGAGGGGGAGGCAAAGGCAAAGGGGCAGGGATAATGGCTAGGGAGTAATTGTGCAGGTTAGTCTCTCTGGTACCTTGATCAACATAGTCACCGTTCATTTCCAAAGATGAATCTCTCTTATCCTTACATGTGTTGGCCCCCCTGCCATAGAACAAGGGGCAACCTCAGAATGCGGGGCATCTACAATAGTGGGTTCATTGGGTACCAGAGGATGGTGGGGGGTAGGGATACCTAGTAAGCCCTCATCAATGGGAGAGGGAGTAGGTACATAATCATAACCATCTCCAGTAGCTTTATATCTGGTTTTGAATTTATCAATTGCCAATTACTGGGCATTATTCGATCTGTGCTTAGGTTTCGGGGCATTAAGGCCAAGGGTCTAGGGCGTCGGCTTAAGGAGATTACCAAGGGTTGATAGGTCAGCATTAGAGCCAGGGTGGTGTTTGCGCTGGGTGAAGTTAATTTTCAGGGCATCAAGAGAGACTTTAAGTTTCTCTGCATCCCTCACCTTAAGTGATTGTTCCTTGCGGCCATGGGAGTCCGTTTCAACTCTATTAAATGTGTTCGGGGGTTCAATGAGGGTTCGAGCTTTGAGAGTGATTATTCAGTAGGGTACAATCTTTACGCTTGTGTCCTTCCTTACGACATAGGTAACATGCATTGATGGCCCCCAAAAAGATGATAGGGCAAGAAATTGGGTTGTCTTTGATATCAAAGCAAATGTTCTTTGGGAGATCCAAACCCAGGTTTATGAAGATGAGAACCCAAGCATCAATGTTAGGGATAAGGGTATTCGATCTATCCATTCTAAGAACCTTCCCCATGGGTTCCAGGGCTTGAGGGATCAAGTTCCAAAGGAAGGGCGAGAGATTACGAATTGTGAGCCATCTAGGGCTGGACAGAGCAAGAACTTCATTGTGCATCGCTTCCACCTACCTTCCAAAATTGTTTGTCTACCACTTTTTTCTGTGCATTAGGGTTACAGAAGAAAACCAGGAACAAGCCTTTTTGAATCATACAAAAGTAAGAAAATTGTAAACCTAGTTTGCTTTCCCAAACCTTGAGTCCACTCATTAAGAAAATTTCTCGAAGGAATATTGGAAATATCAAGTGCAACAAAGAAAATAGCACTACTTCTAAGCCTACCAACTTCCTGCTCTATTGCAAGACACATCTGTTGATTAGGGTGAACGACGAGGTTTGAGGTAGAGGGAACCTTACCTCCGGGTCTCTCACATCATTTTCCATAGAGTTTATCGTCTTCTGGTGGAGAGCATTTGAAGAACTTGACGCTCATTGGGAAAAAAACTTCTCCTTCGACCATTTATTTGAACGATTTTGATCCATAGCCCTTTGCCACTACAACTCCTTCTCCCTTTCTCCCTCCTCCAGCGTCCAGTCCTGGAGTAGAATGGCCCATAAAATGGGCAAAGTCCAGAAAACGGGGAGACCAAAAGGTCTTCATTTCACGGAAGACCTCCTGGAGCGTTAGGGTTAGGTTGTAGAGCGAGACTATATATATATATATATATTGGGGTTATGCACTTGAGAATTATAATTATACTAAATGATTAATAAGTAATTATAATAATGAGAATTATATTGAATTAAAGTATATAGTGTTAGTAGAAATAAGACAAATGCTTTAAGGACTATATTATTATTTTTGTTTGAAATAAGGTAGGATTGCCACATTAATACTATATTCTTAGGTCTAAGAATCAAACTATAAATTGTAGGAGTTTGATCCTTATCTCTTATTAATGCTCATGTAAGATAGGGAGTGTGTGGAAGGGAGAGGCAGAGTAATTTCAGGCACATGATGGTTGTCCCAACACTGGGGTTATGCCTTGAGGGAGGCCGCTTGTAGTCTATATCATGCGCCCTTGGAACAATAAGTCTTCCACCGTATGATGACGTTAGTAAGAAGATTCATACAATCTATATGAGGAGATCGTTCAAATAACAAATCTAGGAATTACTTGTTTGCATTTTATTACGTCTTTACGTGTGATATAAAAGATAGTAATATATAATAAGTAAATTTCTTAATCATTCCAGGTAATACAACTAAAGGGATAGGGAGTTTGTCGAAGGGAAAGGCGGAGTAATTTCGGTCACTTGACAGATAGTTCCCAACACTGGGGTTATGCCTAGAGGGAGCCCGCTTGTAGACTGTTTCATGTCGACTGTTTCACGCACCCTTTGCACAGTATTTCTACCATCCTTTCTTAAGGCTAGTAATTAGGAGCGAAGTAAGAAATTAGGACTTAAGTGTGTATTACGAATCAAGAATTGTTCTTCATTTAATCTAATTTAATGCATAACAAACGCAATCCAAACCCCAAATGGAAAATTTAGAGAAAATTATGTAAGGCCCTATTTGGGGTCATTACAAGTGGTATCAAAGCATGATCCTGCCATCCTACGAGGTAAAATTATAAAACACAACCATTCTAATGAAAGTGAATCTAAATGTATATACACGTATACTTGAAGTTATAAGAATATATATTAAGAATGGACCGTGTATATATAAATGACCTTGATTATGTTTATATATTTTACTGTATAATCAATTAGAATGAATGGAGGAAGTAAGTTAGGGAATTGCAGTTTACTAGTTCCCCCAAGCTATGTAGGCCAGCCCGAGGGATGAAATTGTCATAGTGGGACGTTCCTGCCTCTTGTGGGCCAAGAGGTGAGTTTTCATAGTGGGACGCTGCACGCTCTTGGGCTTAGTTGGGTTGAGAAGTTTACAGGCGCCCTCTCGAAGCTTTCCTACCAAACTAAATCATGATTGATTATAAGAGATGAATTTAGCATTCTTTTTTCTAATCAATAAGAATGAATCTAACAATACGTATTTTGTGTATACATTGTGTATGCTTCGTGTCTTCATGCATAAGTGTGTATACTTCATGTATGCTTCAGTGTGTATACTTTGTGTCTTCATGCATTAGTGTGTATGCTTTGTGTAGACTTTGTGTCTTCACATACTAATGCATATGTTTTCAAGTGTATACTCTATTTGGTTTATCTACAATAATACAATAACTAGAGAGAGATTAATTGGAGGCATGTTGTCATGCAAACATTGTGTTGAGAAAACTCAAATAAGCACCACCATGAGATGGTCTAAAATCTTTTCTCTTGAAAATAGGAGAAATATTATTTTAAGTTCAATTACAAATCTCCCTTATTAATTTGGGAGGGGTGGACTGTCACGAGCCAAAATTGTTGTATGTACAATACAAATATATTTCTCAAATGCATATATATCACTCAAACATACAATGCTTTGATTATATAGTAATTACATTAATCAATATAATTGATTAATCAATAATATCAATAAATAATTAATGATATTTATCAATATAATATTAATTAACATATTAACGACTAATTAATAACATCAATAATATTAATGAATAAATAATTATATTAATAAATTTATTATTATTATTAACAAATACAAATAAAACAAATACTATACAACATTAAGAGTCGGCTAGTAATCGGTTAAAAGAGAGATTAATCAATCAACATATCCCTTCGATGCCCCTCTTTGCAAGTATATTAATATGGAAAATAACCAATGAACAAGGGGGAGGCATATATAGAACATTAAGAAATTAAAAGAAAAAAAAAGAAATCAGCAGGAAACATTAAGGAAATAAGGGAAAGAGTAGTCCACGTGGAAAGTAGGGCAGCAAGCCAAATATATAAGGGATCTTCACTCTTATAAAAGGTATGTAATTTTATTTTTTAGTTTATATCATTAATAAAATATTTCTAAGACTATTATGAGTAAGATGAATAAGAATAAGACATGAATTAAACTTGGTCATAATGAGTTATGTAATATTTTTATATAAATAAGTAATAAATTTCTATAATATAATGAATATGAAATATATTAATATTATTAGGAAATAAATTCATATTATATAATTGAATATGAAATAATTCAAAGATACTGGTAATAAGAAATTAATAAATATGATGTAATTAGTCATGAAATATATATATATATATATATATATATATATATATATATATATATGGGTTATATAGTTGAGAATTATAATAATACAAATTAATTAATAAGTAATTATAATAATGAGAATTATATTGAATTAAAGTATATAGTGTTAGTAGAAATAAGACAAATGCTTTAAGATTAATACTATATTTTTTTTTTTTCTGAAAGGTGGCATTGCCACATTAATACTATATTCTTAGGTCTAAGAATCAAACTATAAATTGTAGGAGTTTGATCGTTATCTCTTATTAATGCTCATGTAAGATAGGGAGTTTGTGGAAGGGAGAGGCAAAGTAATTTCGGGCACATGATGGTTGTCCCAACACTGGGGTTATGCCTTGAGGGAGACCACTTGTAGTCTGTTTCATGCGCCCTTGGCACAATAAGTTTTCCACCGTATGATGACGTTAGTAAGAAGATTCATACAATCTATATGAGGAGATCGTTCAAATAACAAATCTAGGAATTACTTGTTTGCATTTTATTACATCTTTACGTGTGATATAAAAGATAGTGATATAAATATATAATAAGTAAATTTCTTAATCACTCCAGGTAATACAACTAAAGGGATAGGGAGTTTGTGGAAGGGCAAGGCGGAGTAATTTTGGTCACATGACGGTTAGTTCCCAACACCGGGGTTATGCTTTGAGGGAGCCCGCTTGTAGATTGTTTCACGTGCCCTTTGAATAGTAATTCTACCATTCTTTCTTAAGGCTAGTAATTAGAAGTGAAGTAAGAAATTAGGACTTAAGTGTGTATTAATAATCAAGAATTGTTCTTCATTGAATCTAATTTAATGCATAACAAACGCAATCCAAACCCCAAATGGAAAATTTAGAGAAATAAGTAAGGCCCTATTTGGGGTCATTACATCTTCTCAATGCAATTGCTTGTACTAGTTGTGATTCTTGACTTGATCTTGTAGAAGTGATGGCTAGATCATTCTAATTGATCTTGGATTTACGAAGGAAATTCAAGATTTTGATAATCTTCTCTATTTGTAGGCTTGTTCATTTTTCTTGTGCAACCCGTTCTTCACTGCTTGAACTTGAACTTGGATTTGTATTTTTACTTTCTTTTGGCTTGAAGACTTGAACATTTGCATTTTGTACTTCCTCTTTCCTTTGATCTTGAATCTGCGCCACCTCCTTGCTTGTCACCTCCATTTCACCTTGGAAAACAAAAGAAAACCTTGTTAAGTTTGTGACAATGAGTGGCAATCAAATCAAAATACTTTAACCATTTCTGATTTTCAGAGTTCAGATTATTCAATTTCATTTTACTACCTCCAGCAATCCACCCGATTTTATGATTTTCCCCTTGCAAATTTATTATTAGGTCATGCTTGATCAAAATATTTATGAAATTCTGAATCTTCTCGAGGATGAAGTCTACAATAATTTGCATTTCAAATTTGTAGCTAGGAGACCCTCTTGACTTTCAACCTCTAAACTTGCTAGCCAAGTCAACTTTCTCAAATGCTGACAAATGTTTGATCTCTAACCTCCTCTTTGATTTTCCCTTGATCTACCTTTGTTTAATTGCTTGGATTGTAATTGGTTTGAAATGGAGACCTTCCCCTTTCTTTTATATGCTTAAGCTCAATGGTCTTGTGTATTTGCAAGGGCTAACCTGTTTTGTAATTAATTTAATTTGCAAGTAATTTGTAATTCATTTAACCTCTTGTTGGCCGATCTGCTTTTCAATTTGCATCTTTGGTTCACATCTAAGTACTAAGCAAAAATCTACTTGCTCTTGGGCTCAGTCAACCATTTAGGTGGAAAACTACATGTTCTTGGGTTCAAAGATTTTTGGATTTTTCCCCACTCTTGGGCTTACACATCATCTAGCATGGATAAGAATTTGTCACTTTGTTGGGTGAAGCATCAAGGTGCCAATCAGAATGTCTTGTTGTTGGGTTTGAAGTGCTTGGGTGGAGATTGTAGTAGTCTTGGGCTCAATTAGAAGATGGGGCAAAAAATGCCTAGCCGTGGGGCTCCTATACCTTATGCTTGGCGGAAAATTAATTAATCTTGGGCTCAATGTTCGAGGCAAAAATTGATCAGTCATTGGGCGCAAATGAGCAGAAAATGTCATTGAGTTGGGCTCCACACCATGTTACAAATCGACATTCTCAAGCTGCTGGAGTCTTTCAAAACACCAAGGCGGAATTAACGGTGTCTTTGAGCTCATACAAAAGTCTTATCATAGCCTTATTGGGCTCCAACCTTATTGCAGATCGAAAATTGCATTGGATGCGGGCTCATGATTTTCAGAATTTGTCCTCTTGTGGGGCTCGATCAAAACATGAAAAATCGGAAAATGCCCTCTATTGGGTAAACTTACCTTGGCTTCAGTGGAATTTGTCATAGTTTGAGGCTCATTGACTTCTTCAAGCAGAGAATGTAGCCTTGTTGGGATTGACTAAAAACGAAATTTGTCAAGGAATTGGGCTCATGCACAAGCCTTTGAGCGGAAATTGCTCATGTCTTGGGATCCATTTGTCCACTTCTTGGGCTCATACACAAACTAACCTCCAAAAGTTGACTAAGTGTTGAATTCAATTTGCTTCTTGTCCAAATTTCATGCATTTCATGTCCTTCACTTAATCATGTTAATCCTAATTTCATATTTCCTTGGTTGCAATATGTGGAGTTGATTGGGATTTGATATCCTTTACGATGGTTGGATCAATTTCTGAGATCACTTACATTTTTCAAGCTCTTAATATTCTCACTCTCTCTAACTCAAGAGCCTTACAAATTGACTAAGGATTCGAAATCTGATCTTCAATTGAAAACTCTTACCTCCTACAAGGCTTTGACTCACACCCAAGACAAATCCCTTTACTTCGACCTTGCCCAAGACTTGGATCTCTAAAACTTTCAAGACTCCACGTAATACTTCCAAGCTACAACTAAAAAAAAAAACTATTGACAATGAGTAACTGCTAAAGCGAAAAGAGGGGGTCACCATTTGTAATGGGGCAATGGTGTGAAGCCTCACAACACGGGTAGCATGAGGCCAAGGGGGATGATATACCCGCTCTTAGGCCTAGGGTAGGAGATTTCCAGGGCACCTCATCAAGTCACCTACTCTTATTACTTTTATGATTAGGTCACCTCAAAAGTTAATTGTTGCAATCTATTGATTTGATATGTGTAGTATTTTTAATTAAAGGAATCTAGCCATGAATTATGATTATAAATAAACCCTAAAAGTGTTGCAGGGCTTCAATCAAATTGAAAGGTGTCTCTAAACCCTACTTGCTTTAGATAAGGGATTGTAACCTAGGGCAAATTTGGATACTAATAATTTGGGGACATTACAAGTGGTATCAAAGCATATTTATTGCCATCATGTGAAAAGTTAGTTGATACGAACTAGCCAGAGGGCTCAAAGGAGGTTGGAAAGAGAGAAAAGGAAACTTGCATGCACCATGAGTGAACAAATGAGCAATGAGTTGAGCGCTTTAATGGAACAAACAACCCAAACCACCCAAGCCCTCATGGAACAAAATGAGAGGGACGAAAGAACTAATCAACTCCTTCAAGCCATTCGAAATAAGAGTAACAACAAGAGGAGTCCAAATTCTAACCATTCCGCAAATAATAATAATGGCTCTCGTAGAGTACCAAATCCTAGGCCAACAAGACCTCCCTTCCTACCTAGGGAGGAACTTGGGGAAGAAGAAACAAACACCCCTCCAATGAATAATATTGATGAGATTGTAGAGGCATACTCTAAAATTGACCCCGAGATTATAGGGATATCTTCTTCAAGGATTATTGTGATGCAAAGATGAAAGCCACCTCTAATAAGAAAATAAAGGCACAACAAGATAAATACCTAAAAGAAAGAGTGAATAAATTACCCTTCCTAACTTTTAAGGATCAGGGAGAATGACAACAGATTCTTGGGTGTAGAAGTTAGACACCTATCTCTCATTAAGCCCCATGATGGAAGAAAACACCTATAAATTTGCGATGCTCCAGTCAGCAGGGACAACCCATGAGTGGTGGCACCATGGCCTTATCACCCAAGGTCACCAAAAAATAAACACTTGTCATAGTTCATACGAAAGCTCATAAAAATATTTGATCGGACACACCCACAATGATACTTCAAACAATTAACCCAACTTAAGCAAGAAGGGATAGTGGAAAAATTTGCCACCGAATTTGAAACGTTGGCGGTCATGGGACCAGAGATATCTCAAGAAAGGCTCACTTAATTCATAGAGGGAGTGAAAGAATTGATTAAAAGCTTGGTGAGCGCCTTAGACCTTTCAAACTTGGAAGAGGCGATCCAAAAAGCATTGAAATTTGATACACCCTCAACCAAAGATAGATCCAATTTTTTTGCATAAAAACACATTCCAAGCATCTCCATAAAGAAGATAGACAATTCCATGAGAAGGATGAGCAAAAAAAGACATTCCTACTTGAAAGTGACCAAGGGGAACTAAGGAGAAAATGATTATGGTTTGATTGCAAAAAGAAATGGGAACATGAAAACAAAGCATGATGAAGGAGATCTCAAAAGCATCCACTCAAAGAATGAAGAGATGGAAAACAACTGGAGCTTTGAGGAGGTGTAGCTCTAGGTGTGACAACATAAATAGACCAATTCCCAAAATAAAATATTGTAATATTCATATATGCTTTGTGTATTCATATGTATACTTCGTGTATACTGTGTGTCTTTATGAGTATACTTCGTGTTTTCATTGTGTATGCTCTATATTTGGCTTATTTTGATCTAGAATACAAAAATAATTAAAGCAAGCCAAAAGATATGAAATTGAGTTATGGTATCGTGAAAACATTGGTTTTTGCAAGTTCAATTGGCACCATTTTGAGATACCTTAGATCCTTTTCTCCGGAAGATAAACTTGTCCTAAGATAAAGCCTTGCCAAGTTTCTACTACCAATCATAATTCACATTCAAAATAGAAGAAACATATATGATAATAGTAGAGTAGCACAATAGAAGGTGGATTATAGATAAATCTCCATGATCATTTAATCATTGCTTGAGGACAAGCAATTTTGGGAGGGGAGGATTCTTATGTTCCTTGTTTGAAACTCTAATTATGATGTCCCCATCTTTTCGTATCTTGGCAACCAGGTATCACAATTTTGTGAAGCTTCTAGGAGAGACAAAATTGTATAAAATAGACAGTTTAAGTATAATTGATTATAGTGATAACATCGAGGAAGTATACCAAATAGTGGAAGCTTATATCAATCGCTAAAAAAGAAAAGAGAGAACAAGTCATACATAATACTCTATATCAAAGACAATATATAACTTTGAAAAAAGCAATGCGCTGGTTGACTTAGACTTATATATATGATTTATATAAGTTGTATAGGCAACCATTTGAGATTACTAATGGATGATTCAAAAAGTATTCAGCAATGTTATCAAATCTCCATCTAGTGGTCATTATTGTCTAACATAAAAGGAAACATTATAAAGGTTGAGCATCGATTGGAAGGAGGAATATGGGAAGCAACATAAGAGAGCAATAATCTAGAGAAGAGCATCGACTTCCGCCTTGTTAGCATGATTGATGTCACAAACACAGCAATCCAATAAATTCCTTCACTGATGCTTACTAGTACAACTGCATTGTAACTAATATGGGATTCGTGGGAGGTAGAAATACCAAATGATATTAGAGATGGATGTTTGAACAAGTATTGGCATTATTCCATATCCATTATAATCCCACAGGAGTCTCATGGTTAGGAAATGATACAAGTCAGGTTGAAGACTTAGTAAAAAATAATCAAACATGGAATCGAGCCAAATAATATCACTACATTAGGAAGATCTATTAAGATCAATCAAGGTTGACTTAACTAGCAAATGAAGTAAATAAGTTATAATCTCAACATCCAAGGGATGCAACTCTTCATATCCATATCTCCCATGGCATATATAAAAGACTTCAATATCTCTTCTAGGAGGGATGGGTTAGAGAATCATCGATGAAGACAAGAGAAGCATAATCAAATTAGAAGAGGTGCGATCAAATCATAAGAGGACATATAGATAGCACAAATTATATATGGTGACTTACAATGCTTATATATAAAATTTGTAATTGGTGGTATGGATTTTCATACATCATAAGATTATTCTACCTGCATAAATAGGATATTTCTACACACCTGTATAGATAGGATAATTTTGTAACATCTGCATTTACAGATAATTCTATATACATCTGCATTGATAAGGAATTCTGGTAAATATGTATACCTTCGACTTAATATGTATTTTATGATTACTTGATTTAGAAATAATAGGTATATTGCTGGTACAATGATTTGACATAGGATATATAAGATGTTATGTATATTTATATTTTATGACTGATGTAATCAATCATGACAAGGAAATTGAGGTAACTACTATTGGGAGAACAATGATGAGGTCATCTTTCCAAGCACACCACCTCATGGTTATGACCGGGGAGTCCCCATGGAGCCAAAGGGGGACAAGTGGACTGCCTTTGGGCTTAGGAAGGATAGATTCTCAGGGCACCCTATGGCTACCTATCGTTGTTTTCTTTTTCGGGAATGTAAAGCGCAATGCCCCCTTTTTGGATTGCTCTTAACCTTGCCCCAAAATTACAAATTCCATTAAAATAAGAAAGGTAATATAGTTAGAGATAAATTTATCAATTAAAATGCCTTTTAACAAGATAAACCCTAATTTAGGTCCTCCAATAATATATATATATTCTTTTTAGGGTTAGTGATCACTCATTTGATTACAAATATGTATAGTGATCATACTTCATTAGATAAGTCATGTCACATCTATATTCATTTTTAGTATTAAATCACAATAGGTTTTGAATGAGGAAGCGTGTTAGGTTGGCCCAAAACAATCATCATGCAAAGCGCAAGAGTAGTCTTTATGATGGGGCACATTGGACATCTATGATGGGGTGGTCTACCTAGTGAGATGCTTGTCTTTACCCTCCCTGTTCATGTCTCCTTATCCTTGTCAGTAGCATAATTTTCTATGGCTCTATGTTGTTTTAGTTGTGTTAGCTCTTTAATGTACCAATTGGGGTGTCTTTCATCAAATATTGTGATAAGTCTTTGATTTAATTCATCATAAGTGGTTATGTGTTGGTGGCCTTGGGTAATAAGGCCATGATGCCACCAATCGCGGGATGTTCCCTTTAAGTAGAGTATGGGGAATTTTATGGTGTCCTCTATCATAGGACTAAGTGAAAGATAGGCGTCAATCTTTTAGACCCATGAATGTGTTGTGACCTTTCCATATCAGTCAAAGTTGGGAAGGGTCATTTTACTTACCCTTTGTCTTAAATCTTTGTTGGGTTGCCCTCTTTTGCTACAAGGGGTATTTCGTGTTTTAGCATCACAAAAATCCCTAAAGTAGATATTTCTCCTAACTTTGGGTTCTAATCTTGAGTGTGATCCAACGATCTCATCAACATGATTATTTCCTTCATCCTCTACTATGTGTTCCCCCCTAGGCATGAAGGTCTTGTTGTCCTAGGGGTTGATACCCTTGGTGCAATGTTGTTATTTAGTGAATGGTTAGAGCTAGCATCCCTCCCATTAGTTTGGTTGGGTCAAGGATTATTGTTGTTCATATTTTGTAAAGCTTGGAGAAGTAGTTGGGTTGTTCTCTCATTTTGCTCCATGAGAGCTTGAGTTGTTTGCTCCATGAAGGTCCTCTATTCGTTTCCCATTTTGTTTTTCTCATTGTGTTGTTTGGTGTATGGTTATTGGTGGGTGCAAGTTTCTGTTTTTCTCTTTCTAAGGTCCTTTGAGCCCTTTGCCTATGTTGCATCAATTATCTTTTGTCCTCCCAGTTAGCAAGAATGGTGGTCTTATACCAATTAAAATGTCTCCTTTTTGGGATTACCCTAAATCTTGCCCTAAAATCACAAATTTCATTAAAATACGAAATGTGAGATAGTTAGATATATAACTTTACAAATTAAAATACTTTTTAACAAGTAAACACTCATTTAGGTCCTGCAATCATATTAAACAATATTGTAAATATATATATCAATTATTCCTCTTAGGGTTAGTAATCACTCATATGAGTACAAATATGTACAATCATCATAATTCATTAGATAAGTCATGTCATATCTATATTCATTTTTAGTCTTCAATCATAATAGGTTTAGAATAAGGGAGTACAATAGGTTGGTTCAAAGCAATCCTCACACTAAGCCCAAGAGCGCTCTTTATATTCCTTTGGAATTGCAGGCACATTGGACATCCATCATGGGGTGGTCTTCCTAGTGGGATGCTTGCTTGTCTGTGCCTTCCCTATTCATGTCTCCTTACTCATCGTCTTGTGACTGTGGTTTGTCCAACTATCAACTATCGTAGAGGTTGGAAAGGAATTCACAATAGGGTGCCTAGAAATCCTCCCATCAAAGCCCAAGAGTGGACTTTATACCCCCTTGGTCCCAAGTAGCAAGCACATTGGACATTCATCATGGGGTGGTCTACTTAGATGGTGATCTGGCATCTGCTCCCCTTCCTTGCATTTCCTTCTCTTCTCTACATGATTGCTTGTCGGGTTATAAATAGATTAATGTTTTAAAATATTCATTTCATTTTTACCACACCACAATTATCGAGTCTATTATTTTCATACCACTATACTTGTAGAATATAAGATTAGCAGGTTATATGTTTTCAGTCTGTTGTTGTAAGCTAGACAAATTTGACTTGATGCCGTTATCCTCTTGGATGCTAATTTCTTCTCTTGGATGAGTGCTTATACTAATTGGTTTGGTCTATATTTTTGATTACTGAAGACTGTTCTATTCTCTTAAGAGGATCAATGATACTTGGAATAATGGCTTGTGGTAATGTTATTGTAGCTATGGTTGGATTCCTTCAGGCCGACATAGATAACATAAAGATTGTGATAATATAATTATTGTGATATAATAATTATATTGGTAACATAATTATTATATTATTATATTGTTATATTGTTATATTATAATTATATTTAATTATTATATTATAATTATATTTAATTATTATATCGATAATATAATAATTATAGTTATTGAGATAATATAATTATATAATTAATTAATATATAATTAGTTATAAAACATAATTATTCTAAATATAATATAATTATTATATTATAATTAATGGGGCCTAATTGGAAGTGTGGTGATCCTTGGTGAAGGGGCACCACTGATAAAATAAATCTTCCTCTCTCATCATCCCATTACACACAATCATAAAAAACATGGTATCAGAGCGAGTTCCCTACCTGCCTGTGAGTTTTCATATGTGGCATTGTTTTAAATACGTTACTATTATTGGTCTCTTGATTTAACAACGGCGACATGGATCTATTCGCCAAACTGTATTGATAGAATTATATATATCAGGACTGTATCATAGTTTTGTATGCTCATAATTAAAGGTTGGCACTACTCCAAGCATTGAATCGCGCTCAAGGGAATTAATAAAATATTTCACTGATTATGAAGTAGAATATATTTATGGTGGCTAGACAGGTGATGGTATTTAGAGATAATATAAGAGAGGAACTAAAAGGAGCGAAACTTTCATTATAATAATTTCACACAATAATATATGATGCTGGTGGTAATATATGTGTTGATTTAATTCAAATTGTTGCCAATGTGGATAATCAAGTGTTTGTTGAGTGAAGCTATTGCCCAAATCCCAAATGCAGTGTCAATTGGAGGAAGATAGTAAAAGTAGCAGATTTATTGTGATTTCTTATACTAAGAGAACTACAACGAATTCTCTGCTGTATTCAATTGCAAGAATTGTTTCAATTATTAGTGGGTTGAATTTGCTGAATGTTTGTAATGAAATCCTCTCCACGAACTTCTTTCAGTATGACAAGCAGGCTCCTATAAATGATGAACCTGTACACATTTACTCCACGGTTGTCTTTCACGATGACATCAGAGCTTCTAATGAAGGGTGTAAATTTAGGTCATCAAAGTTTGGAGAACCTGAAGATACTTACTGAACAATGGTGTACAAAGAAGAGGAGGAAGACTCTTCTTTGCCTCCACTGCTTTAGAGATTACCCAAGGATTGTGGTGCAGTTCACGACGACGACGACGACGATGAAGACATGTTATCTACATTTGTGGTGAAAATTGACGAACCGTCTTCTTCTTTTGGTTTGTATTTTAGCGGAGGAAGACGAGGCCCTTCTTCCACCAAATATTTTGGAGGAAGCCCTATTGTTAGAAGCCCTCGAAGAGAAAGTCTTAGGGTTGCCTCTGTTGTTGCTCATGACGTTGCTTATTCCACCATGATATTCAAAGATGATTTTTATTCTACCATGATGAAGAAAGTCGATGTATACTCCACAATGATAAACAAGGATGAAGATACATATTCTTGTTGAGCCCAGGCATATGGTGATGGAGGTTTGAGTATTGCTTGGTGTTCATTTGGCTTAATATTAAGCCGACAAAAACTTTGTGAAGGCTATCAGGATTTCTCTCCTAAGCACACCGCACATCTTCCCAGAAGCCATCTAAGATGGTTGCCCCTATTGACATTGCTTGTGCTGTGATTCATATAATTTACGGTGATTGATTCTTGCTACGGAGTTTATATTCAGAAGGTCAATATTATTATTAACATTGCCACAACAACAAAGCAATTTATTAGCCGAGCCTGATATCTAGTCTGTTTGCATAAGATGAGTGCGTTGCTACTTGGGAAGGAAGACAGTAAATATCACATCGGAGTCCAAGCTATCTTGTACATGATGAAATTATTCTTCCTTAAGTGAATAAGGAAATCTTTGCACCACATTATACCGTTGTACAAGTGTGCCTTTTGAATCAAGAACATAGCGATCACTCGAGGACTCTCTAAACCGAATGGTTCATCACGATTGAGTTCATTAATAATCTGGAATATTGAAGGGATGAATGCCTTCAAATTGGAGAGAGAGGGGCTTGCCCCTGTTGTCCTTAAGGACTGAGTTGTAACATCTCTTGAAGAGGAAGAGTCTATACATATTGTGATCAGTTTCTTTGAAGAGGAGGAATCAACATTCAGAGGGAGTCTGACAAACTACAGAGGCAACCTTGGACGAGAAGGTTAGGAGGTTGATGTTAGTGCTTAGAGATGAGAGGGAGTCTCGGCATCAATGATCTCTAAAGATGTACCATAATGCATTCTTCTCTGTGAGAGAAGTTTGAGGTGTCAGCTCTTGTAGCATTTTTCTCTGAGACAGAGAAATTTGAGGTATCAACCCTGGTAGCATTTTTCTCCGAGACGGTGAAATTTGAGGTATCAACCCTTGTAGCATTTTTCTCTGAGACAGAGAAATTTGAGGTGTCATCCCTTCTAATGCATTCTTCTCTATGAGAGAGAAGTTTGAGGTGAAAGCCCTTGTTCCACCCTCTGGGAGTAGCCATGGTGGATCCATCCTCCGGGAGTAGCCATGGTGGATGTTATGAGAGAGAATCCATGACTTTGCACTTGTGTTTATTCATCCTCTGGGAGTAGCTATGGTGAACATCATGATGAGATGACAACATCACGTTGAGTGATTCCGTGATGGGCACTTGTGCACTTGTTCTTTCCACCCTCTAGGAGTAGCTATGGTGGAGTAAATGTGAGAGACTCCATGACTTAACAGTTGTGTTGATTAACCCTCTAGGAGTAGCCATGATGAGATGATGACATCACGTTGAGTGATTCTGTGATGAGCACTTGTGTTTATTTGCATTTCCATTCATGGAGGTAGCCATGATGGACCCACCTTCTGGGAGTAGCCATGGTGGTTATCAGATATCGAGAAAGATTCCTCCCTAGCTAAGAGGGAGTGTTAATGTTATTGTAGCTATGGTCAGATTCCTTCAGGTCGATATAGATAACATAAAGATTGTGATAATATAATTATTGTGATATAATAATTATATTGATAACATAATAATTATATTTATTGGGATAATAAAATTATATATTAATTAATATATAATTAACTATAAAAGGATAATTATTATAATAGTATAATAAAATTATTATAATAAATGATATTAACATTTAATATTAAAAAAAAATGGCTCACATCTTGAATTTCTCTGCTCTGCATGAGCTGTCCGACTTTTACAACAAGACAAAGTACGCATCTGTAAATTACAGCCTTTCTTAAATGCAAACTTCATTCATTCAGGAAACAAAATACACAAATCTTCGTTATTGTCTCTCTACTGCGAAGTCTTTTGATGCCCTGGACATGGCTTCGTTCTCTGTTTCATCCAAGCCTGGGGTGGCTCCTCACAACAACTATCGAAAGGAGGTTAATATTCCTAGGGTTGAACAGACAGAATCGCCAAAATGCACAGATGGTGGACTCTGGTATGCAATCGAGGAAGAAAGATCTCCCCTAGAAAATCCTCACCACATATGTTTTAAGAATTTTGGCGAAGAAGGGAAAAAGATGGATCTATGAAATATGGCGAATCTATTTTGGCCTGAACGAAAGAGAAAACAAGCTTATTTTTCCTAGAAAACAAAGTACTTTCTCCTTGTGGAAATCCCTGTTCTTCCGGATACCCTCCCTTTTTATGATTTCTCAGATGCTATTGTCTCCTCGCATCCTATCCCCAAAGTTCATTCTCCCACCATCTCCTTGGGGGTTACTGCTTGTCAAATGTATGATGCTTTGTCGGCTAGAACCGGATGGAGGTTGAATGGTGGACAGAGCAGCTCAAATTTCTCTAGGTTTGGTAGGGAAGAAGACAGATTTAGGAATGTTAGGGCTTATCCTTTTACAACACTAGACTCCCGCAATTGGACCACTGTAGTTTCAAGGAAAAGAATGAATGGAAGGTTCTCTTCCTCTAATCAGAATCATAGGATGTCAAAGAACCGTAGAAATTCGTTCCCAATTCCTACAAAAAATAGATTCAGTCGTCTTCAGTTGATGGAAGCGGGAGTGGCCGAAATTAGAGCTAACCAGAAGGGGCCTAGGGTTAGCCCCCATAAGCGACATAAGCATCTTACTCACGATGAGATCCCTAATTTCCAAACACAGGAAATTCTGTTAGCTTTGGATATGAAAGATGAATTGATTGAGCGAACTTGGGACCTATGCAAATTGTTTGGGGTTTTTGTCATATGGAATGGTCCAGGGACTTCACTGCAGGAGATTGGGGAATGGTTAAAGGTAATATTCCCAAACTAGGTAGGTATTGTTTTTCTTACGAAGGATATCATTTATAATGATTGTTGTAATAAGGAATTGAAAAATAAATTGTTGAAAGGTGCACGCCCTAGGTTTAAAGGACATGATTTCTTTGTTAGAGATTGGGAACCCTTTTTTAATCCTTGCAGTCTGAAATTGTTTATGGTAGATAGAGCGGTCCTGCTCCGTAAACTTCTGGTGGAGCTTATTAATGAAGAACATTTTAGGAGGATAGGCAATTTGTTAAGAAAATTTGTAGGAGTTGCAAAATCTTCAATGGCACAAACTGACAATATTATAATAGTTCGAATAGACATCAATGTAAAATCTTTTAAACCAATAGTAATCCATTGTAGGAATTCCTCCTTCAAAATTGAGCCCGTTCTTTTCACGGGAGATTTTGATGAGGTGGCATCACCTCTATTCTATCCTCCTCTTGTCATTAGCGACTCCCAGCAGAAGTCTGGGACAATTAGATTTAATGAAAATGGGGGAGGGTTTGTGGTAGAAATGCCCCATCAGGTTACATCTCCAGACTTAGAAGAAGGGGAGATATTAGAGGAAGATCTAACGGAGACAAATAAAGAATGTCAACAGACAATGGTTGATGATGAGTGTATTGATCCAGTAAACTCTATTGAGGTGGGTCAAGCACCAAACACTATGGAGATCCTTGATAAGGATAAAGAGGTAAGTACCATCAAGATGGATAAGGAAAAGTCGAGTTCAGTCAATGGAATTTTGTCCCCTAGATGTCTCCAGCAACAGGGGAATTTGACGGTAACCAATGGGCAAATTCTAAGGTGTAAAATATCATCTACAAAAATACAGGCTGATGACAATAGGAGTGAAGAATGTAGGGAGGAGTTGCTCAAAACAATAGTAAATCAGGATTCTGAGGAAAAGGAAAAATGCCAAGCTGAGAAGGAAGTTAACTTAATTACCAATTATATAGGGGAATCGTTGGTGGATGAGCTAATGGACCTTTTTAGATGAAATTTCTGACAAGGAGGAATTGGACTGGCAGAAAAAACTTCTCATAGCGGGTATCTAGGAGACAGCCAGTGTGATGCCTACAACTAGGGCCTTAACTTCTATATTATTTATTACAACCGAAAAAGAAGAGGCTAGAGCTAAAAATATAACACCAGGATGATCTCTTAGAACATAACCTATGCCAGATTTACCTAGATTACCTTTTGCTACACCATCAATGTTAAGTTGGATAAAACCCTAGTCTAGGGGTTTCCTTTTGACCTCCAATCTGTTTGATTTATGGGGCATGTTCACCAAGAGACAAGCTTTGAATGGTTAAGAAATTGAGTTCCAATTAGACAGGATCTCAGAATCCTAAGAAGTGAAGTAGGATTCAATCATTTGTTACTTAATGGTGGAGGTCCTAATTGATTCTGAGATTGCTAATTGAATTTCTTGATTTAATTCTACTAGAGAGCAAGTTTTTTTCTCGAAAATTCTTGCATTTATCTCCCACCACAAGTTCTAGACTAGTGTAGCTAGAGAAACTTTCCATATGCAGCGAAATAAATTTTTCTTATAAAGAGAAAGACATGACTCAAAGACTTTATAAATCTCTTGTTGAAGAGCTAAGACAAGCAAGCATAGGAGAAGGAATAGTTAAGTAAGAGGTGGTTCGTGGATTCAACTTCAACATCACAAAAAACACAATTGAAATGGTCTACAATACCAAGATGGGACAACCTTTCGTTGGAAAGAATTTTGCCTTGAAGAGCCAGCCAAGCAAAGGCACTCGCTTTAGGGAGGATAGCTCCATTCCAACAAAATTTTAAGCATCTATCCTTAGGAAGATCATTATTCCCAAGCTCATCATTTCCTTTGTTAACAGAGTAACTATGATCTCCCCAATTTTTTTATAAAGCGACTTAATTAAATTAATTAATTAAATGGTCCCAAAAATTAAATAATATTATAAAGGATCTTTAATTAATTAATAAAAGGGGACTCAAGTAATAAAATAATAAATAAAGTATGTCGGCCTATTTGTAACCCTTCAAGAAACTTCCTGGAGCTCTATGTAAGGCCATCGTTGGCATTGTAGGAGGTAGTCATGGAGTTTTATGTTTCTTGTTTATTTGCAATTCCAGTAGGAATTGAGTTCGTATTTGCAGTTTCAGAGGTGCAAGACCCTCCCTATTCTGTATTTGCAGTTTCGGTGGTTAGCAACCACCCTAGTTTGCCATTGGAGATATCGCTTCAGATATTTCACTCGTGTGTGATTGTTCAACTTTGTGAAGTCTCCAGTTGAAGACAATTTGATGTAATCTGAGTTATATAACCTGAAAATACAAATTCTCTTGTCTTTGCAATTCATTCTGGTTTTTGGTGAGTGCCCTGTGTTAGAATTTATTCATCAATAATATATTTGGCATTTGTAAACCATATGGTCGACTCATATCAATTAAGAGTGTCAAAGGGTGCCGAGTGCCGAAGGGTGCCAACTGCCAAGTGTCGAAGGGTGCCAAGTGCCAAGTAACGTATGGTGTGAGCTGTACATGTGGAATGATGTTGTATAGGTAAAGCAGTCATGTTGTACGGGTAAGTAGTGTGTGGGTGGAAGCGAACTGTGCAATGGTAGCTCTATAGAGGTGGAGTTGTTGTACTGGCCGTAAGGGTGGAGTGTGGTACCGTGCAATGGAAGTGTGCGTAGTACGGTGGAAGTGTTGAATAGTATGGTGGAAGTGCTGACTAGTATGGTAGAAGTGTGCACAGTACGATGGAAGTGCTGACTAGTACGATGGAAGTGTGTTTGTGAGTATGGTGGAAGTGTCTGTACTGTTGAGGTGTGCCATTCGGTACATTACAGTGGTATTAAAGCTGTTGATTCTGCCAACTTGTTGGGAGAATCATGGCATTGAGTGATGGAATGGAAGATGCATATGTGGATACGACAGTCTTGCTGAGGGAGCTAAGAAGAAGTCAACAACAACTCCACCAGACCCTAGCAAGAGGATGGAAGCAGATTGGTAAGACTCAAATGCTTGGCAGATGGGATAACGAAGGGCCATATGTCACAGACACAACAAACCAATACAAGACCAATGATGCCGACTTTCCCTTCAAGGATCCAACAACAACCCTCTTTGGCTGAGTCCCTGAAGCAATTCAAGCAGGATTGGATTGAGGGTGGATGGCAGGTAGACATATCTCTCAAGGACTACATGGAATTGTGAATGAAGTGTCCATCCTCCAAGGGCAATAAAGTCTACAAAAATAATGTGAAGCGAGAGATTGACAATGGGCTGAAGCGGGATATTAACAATAGGCTACATGACATTGTAAATCCTAAAGAGGATAAAGACATGCTCATAGATCCACTTCAACAACAGGAGGATATGGACAAGCAAGAATCAACAGTTGTCCCTTCATATGGAGAACACGTAAACTTCCAAGACAGCCGCAAAGGTGAAGAAGATGCTTGCACAAATTTTGTCGAGCCAACACTCGTTGATCAACTTGATGGAAATACAAGCTCTATCAATGATCCTTTGAATGAGAAGGCTCTACCAGTGGTTGATCATCCTCCTTAAGATGCATACTCTATCGTTGATCCCTTCCAGGAGCAATCTCTATAGTCAGTTGAATATGGAGCTTACCTCTTGGTTGAGCATGAGGCATGCATGATTGCCATCTCTTCATGTCCGATATTGACACTACCAGAATTAAATCTTCCCTTTGTCTTGGAGTGTGATGCATCTCATGAAGGCATTGAAGTGGTGCTAATGCAAGACCGTCACCCCATCACGTTTGAGAGTCGGAAACTCTCGGGAGCTGGACGACTATACTACATCTATGAAAAGGAGATGCTCGCTATTATGCATGCGCTAGCCAAGTTTCGGTAGTACCTTGTTGGAACAAAATTTGTTGCGCGGACATACCACAACAACTTGAGATATTTTCTGGAGTAGAAAGACTTGAACGAACGACAACAAAGTGGGTGAGCAAAATGCAAGCATATGATTTTGACATTGAGTATGTGAAGGGGAAGAATAATGTGGTGCTTGATGCTTTGTCAAGAAGGCCTGCCATATGTTCACTATCACAGATCTTGACAGATTGGAAGGCATATTTGCTAGTTGAGTACTCCAAGAATTCATTTGCATGCCGAGTGATGGATGGCCAAAAACAGGATGACAGAGACAAGGTGGTTAACGATATCATTTACTACAAGGATCAAATCTATTTGGTGCCCAAATCAAAGATTAAGAAGATTTTGAGCAAAGTTCATGACTAACCTCTTGCAGGACACCTTGAGTACCTCAAGACATATAGGCAAATTCGGGAAAGGTTCGCTTGGAAGGGCCTCAAGGATGATGTACTATAGTATGTGTTGAAATGTTCCACTTGCCAACTTAATAAATCTAACCATACCTTGCCGTCAATACCTAATAAAAAATGGGAGGGCATTTCAATGGATTTCATCAGGGGACTTCCAAGAGTGCAAGGGAAGGATTGCATTTATGTCGTGGTGGACTGTTTGACCAAATATGCCCATTTCTTTTCCATTCCCATAGGATTTCAGGCAGCTCAGGTGGCTGAGTTGTTTTTTCAAGAGGTGTTTCCCTTGCATGACCTTCTGAGGAGCATAGTCAGTGACAGGGATAGTCGATTTCTCAAGAGTTTTGGATAGAGCTATTTCACTTAGCAGGAATGGAGCTGTTGCCGAGTACGAGCTATCACCCACAGACGGATGGTCAGACGAAGATTGTGAATAAATGGCTGGAGGGTTACCTCAAGAACTATGTTTTAGCACAACAGAAGACATGCGTCTATTGGCTGCATTTAGGGGAGCATGGTTATAACGCTACCTATCACATGTCAATAGGTATGTCACCCTTCAAGGCACTCTATGGTTATGAGCCTTCGTCATTTGTGGATCTGGCCTTAGACGACAGTCGTGCACCAAGGGCCAAGGACTGGCTGCAGAAAAGTTTGGATATCCCGAGATCTCTCAAGGACAACCTATAGAGGGCTCAGAATCAGCAGAAGATGTATGCCACCGACACCAGGTAGAGTAGAGTTTCGAGGTTGGAGATTTGGTTTACCTTTGGCTACAACCGTACAAACAATCTTCCTTGAAGAACAAGTTGTACTTGAGCTATGAGATTCCAGACCATCATCTTTTGAAGGAGATTGAGTGGCATGATAACATGAAGGCTTGGGACCTGTGCATGGATGTGTTTGGTGATTGACTTCAGTGCGATCTTGATGACGCTGGGCATGGCAACGTTAATATCAGATCGGAGCAGTGGAAGCTTGATGGAGAGTTACTCTTCTTGCCTACATCTAGGTGCATGCACGTGGTCATGTTGCGACATGGATGTTTCAGTGGATATGGCTATTAGTGTCCACGCTTGGTTTGGGATCCTGGAGCGTCGCAGTGGGCAAAGCCTTTGATATGACAGATTGCTTGAGGGCAAGCAATCTTTGGGCGGCGAGGATTTGTGATGTCCCCAAATTTTTAATAATGCGACTTTATTAAATTAATTAATTTAGTGGTCCTAAAATTTAAATAATAATATAAAGGATCTTTAATTAATTAATAAAAGGGGACTCAAGTAATAAAATAATAAATAAAGTATGTCGGCCTATTTGTAACCCTTCAAGAAACTTCCTGGAGCTCTATGTAAGGCTCAGGTTGGCATTGTAGGAGGTGTTGGTTCCCAAAACCGCAGATTGGAAATCCAAAAGCCTGCCACTTCTCCAATAGGATTCCACAATCAATTCTGGCCAACGAACGAGAATCACCTTGATTCCCTTGCACTTTAGGCTCCGCAACACCCAGGCGGGTAGACCTTCACCTCAAACGCTAACTGTCCAGTTCAAGGCTTTTCTATAGCGAATTTAAGCTTTGGTGAGTTCTTCGGCTGGCAAATTCCTTGAACTCAATCAATATGAAATTGAATGCTGAATGTTTGATTTAATTATTTTGTGTAATGATTTAAATAATGGATTTGAGGTTTGTAGGAAGGATTTGATAGATTTTCTGACTTCACATATAAACCAAATAATTCAAAATAAAAGACCAGTGCCTCTGCTTATTCAGGCAACAGAGTCAACTTCGATGAAGATTACATACAACTTTATAATGTTCTACGCACTTATACTGCCAATCAATTAAATAATCAAGATGCGACAGATCAAATATTTATGCAATCTTAAATTAGTCCAGATTGAA
>MU227649.1:9912309-9924699 GCA_018584345.1 Thuja plicata
TTATGAATGAGAATGTCAAATGAAGTATATGGGCCTTATGAAGGCTTAGAGGGCCTTATATGGGACCCACATCCTTTTAGGGTTCCATAAGAACCAATTAGAAAATAAAAATGTATTAAAAAACTTTAAAAAAGCACTTTTTTAACTCTGCCGCCGGCCATACCCCGTCAAGTTCCAAAGTACCGTCCCGGAGTACCGAAGTACCCGACGGGTGCGGCGGCGAAACGATGGAGCTTGGGTGGCAGTGGCGGTACTCCGGTACGCGGAGTACCCGTCCCGGGGACGTTTCGGTACCCGGTACTCCGGGGTTTTGGGCAGGGTACGCGTCCCCGGGTTACACTGATTTAATCTGATATTGAAGTGCATGGATCAGCAATAATTGGATCTGAGCTTGTAATTTGAAATACATAGAACCTTGGTTATCAAATTTGGCTAACTCTAAGACTTGCGAATTTGATATATAATAATATCAGCATCTTATCAAGGAAAGCGAATTTAGAGCAGCGAAGATACACAAGGCAGTGATACTTACATATGTCTATACTTGAGCAAAGTACTCCAGGAATTGGTGAGAATTTGGAACTAGTTATATCAGCCTTAAGGGCAGATCTAAGGCATTGACTAGCTGATCCAAGGACAGATCATTTGCATCTTGAAGGCATAGTCAAAGTCTGATTTCCGGGTACTTTCCTTCCTCCCTTGTGATTTCTTATATCATATCCTGTGCTTAGTTTTGATAGATCTCTATAGTTTGAATATTCCTTGTTAAAATCTGAAAAATATTAACATGCACCACTTGTTTGATAAGCCAAATTTAAGAAGTACCAACTCCAAAAACTTCAAGTTTACCTTGTCATAGGCTTTCAAAATGTCAAGTTTGATAATCACGGCTTGAAGTTTTTGAGTTTGAATTGAGTGAAGCATTTTATGAGCAACCAAAGCTCCTTCTGAGGTCTCTTCACCAGGGACAAAGCCTCCTTGCTCCTCAAAAATAAATGAAAGAATAAGATTTGCTAATCTCATAGAGGAAGCTTTAGTGAAGATTTTGTAAATGGTATTACATAGTGAAATAGGCCTGAAATGAGCAAATGTGGAAGGATTGTTGAATTTTGGAAAGAGAACTAAATAGGTAGAATTGAATTGTTTAAGGATAGACCCATTTTTCCTAGAATCTTCAAGAGCTCTGCAGTCATCAATACCAATGAAGTCCCAAGTCTTTTGAAAGATAGGGCGAAAACTACAGCCCTCACTTCCTCTAAAGAGAAAGGCTTAAGCAGCATATGGTTATCCTAATGAGAAATGAGGCTAGGAATGTGGGACAACAACTCTTGACATTTTGAATTTGAGGGATCTAGTTGATCTGAAGGAGATGAGAGGAGAGTGGAGAAGAAACAAATAGCTTCTTCTTGAATTTTATCATTTTTCTAATAAAAAAGTGCCTTGAGAACCTTTGATTTGGAAAATGGAATTGGATTGGCTCCTCACTTTTTCTGAAGTATAAAAAAATTGGTCTTTCTATCACCATCTCTAGGTCGAATCTCTCGATATTTTTGCCTCAAATAAATCTCCTTTCTAGTCAATATTTCGTTTAGATCCTTTTGAAGAGTTTTTTGAGAATGATAGGAGTTTCCATTGATACCATTACAAATAAATTTCTCATTAATTTTCTCTCCAGTTGCACCTCTAGATTAGCCTTTGATTGAAAGATAATTTTGGAAGTATCAACATTCCATGATTTCATCTAAACTTTGAGGAACTGAAGATTTTTACACAGCTGAAACATTCTTGAGCCTTGGAAGAAGGGGGTTGTCTCCCACCATGTTTTTAGCAGTGGAAGAAAACATGGATCTCTGATCCTCGTGTTCAAACATAAAAGAGAACTTGGGCTTGGGAAGAGGTTACCCAAAAATGATATCTAAATGGATGGGAAAGTGGTCTGAGCCCAAGAACGGTAGTACTTTTGATTTACCCAATCCATGGGTAGAAATCCAGTTTGGGCTCACAAAGAACCTATCAAGCCTTTCAGCGATATGAAGGAAGTTTTGTCTTTTTTGGTCCAAGTTACTTTTCCATTATGGGAAATGCAGTCTATCAAACTATTTTGGCCCACAAACTCATTCAAATCTTGCATTGTTTTGAGGGGAGGGACAATACCCTCAGTCTTATCTTGGAGTGAGAGGAATGCATTAAATTCACCACCTAAGATGACATTTTCTTCTTTCAAAGTGTCTAGGATAGCAGACAAGGAGTCCTAGAGATTCTTTTTCCCAGTTGTAGAGCTAAGCCCATACAAATTAATTAGGTAGAATTTTGTGTGAAATAAAGAAATATGGCCCAAAATCCAATTGGCCTTGCTAGGGATGAACTCCATATGTATAGTTTTTGGTCTCCAAAGAATGTCTAGTCCACCTAAAGTGTCAATCGAGGGTGAAGACATGAACTTTCGTAACTTCCATTTATGGAAAAAAAAATTCTCCTTGTTCTACAGATAATTTGAGTTCTTGTAGCAGAACAATATTTGTCCTAGAAGAGTCAACCTAAGACTTAATGAGGTGATTTTTGTTAGGGGCATTAAAGTTCCAAACATTCCAAGATAGAGTTTTCATGGAAGGTCGGGAGAGAGGCAAACTCTCCTTGGCCCGAATTTATCATATAGTCTTGTTTGGACACCAACTTTAATTTCTTGGGTACTTTAAGTAGACTTTCTAGGGTGGCCTGGACCTTTACCACTCTTACCAGTCTTAATAGGGAATATTTTAACTACTAAAAGAGGGGTTTGGTGGATTGAAGGTGAGAAGTCTTGAACCAAACTGATATTTTTTGACAAAACTTGGTCTGCAATTTATTTGGAAACATTCTCACAAACTTGAAGGAGGAGGTCTCCAACCCAAGATTCAAGTTTTGTGTCTAATAAATGAGCTTTGATGTCAAAAAAACATCTAAAACTAAGGGAGGATCTCCTGAACTCATAAGGTCAGAATTTGACTTAGAGGGAGATGATAATATATATTTTGGTGGAGTGAAAATGTGAGGGGGTAGAAGGAACAACCTCCTTAGCTAGGTATTAGAGAAAGCCAAGGCTTAACCTTGATTGGGAGTTGAACTTGATACAACTGTCATTAGTGGATTAGAAAACAATTTCCATTGGGGATACAAAAAAGACTCATTAACTACCCAAGGAGGCCTAACCGGAAGGGTAGAGTGCTGAGTTGATAACACATTGACTACAAAATTGTTTGAGTTCAAAATCTCACCTTCTATAATACTATTTGAAGATCTTTGAACTTTAGAGGGATGCAATTTTTCCTTGGGAAATATCAGATCTTGAGATAAACGACTAACTTCTTGATCTGAAGAATAAATTGAAGGAATACGTGGTCTGAATGAGGGGATAAAAGTAAAACCCTTGTCTGCTAGAATTGAAAAAAATGCACAATAGATACTACCACTACCATTCAAAAAGAAGGAGAATGATGAAAAAGGCATCGAGCATAAAGACTCTTGAATCCTGAAACCAACTTTGACCACCATGTGAGAAAGGCACAAGAAAAGGCTTAGGTCTATGAGGAAGACTTGAAAATGGACGGACAAAGTAGAGGTGGGGAGCTTGCTTGGTCTTAGGAGAATGCCAGGAAGACAGATTTGATATTTCTGGAAAAAAAAAGAGATGACCTTGGGATTCAAACAAAGAGGCTAAGAGAGTGCATGGTTCAGGGTTCTCACGAATTTGATATTTCAGGGGATAGTTTGGGCCTTCACATTTGATGGTGGGATGATCAACCAAACAGCAAGAATTACATATCGATTTTGGAGTTTCCAACAAAATGTTTTGAGCCCAAACTCCATTATTGGATTGAATATGAAGTTACTTGAGAACCTCTTTAGCAGTATCTAGTAAGACATAGATGCGAACAAGAAGAGATGTATTTTGAAAGGAAAAGAGATCAACTCTGAGGTAAATGCCCATTTGACTACCTAAAATCTTATTGACTATGCTTTTCTATACTCTACTGGAAGAAAAGGAAGTTGGAGCAAGAAGGGAATGAAGTTGGTTTTAGAAAAAGATGGATCAAAGTTTGTTGATCAAATTTGGGTGTAAAGGCCAATACCATAAAAAAACCAAGCTTTGCATTTATGGACAATATCTCTTATCTTCTTTTTTTGAAAAGATGGTTACAAGGAAACCACAACCTTTATCTAAATAAAAGACCTTTAGGATACCTTCCCACTTATTAAAAACACACTATGAGAGATTATTTGTATGAGTAAAATTCCACAGCTTACCGATTAGACCATGTTGTCAGAGGTCTTGTGACTGGTTATCAAGAACCTCTTATGAGAAAGTCACATTGATAGATCCTCCCATGTCCAGAACGTCAATTGCTTACTGCTATACCTAGTAATTTACATACATGAAATTATAATGCAGATGGCAATGCATTCCAGATATAGAAGTAAAATATATCTTTATTCATTCATGAACTCGTTACAAAGAAGGCCAGAGATGGTCAGCCAAGGATTGCAATTCACCTCACTATCCATTACTCCCTTCCTTGGTTGTACACAACATATTTAAAGGACTTGATAGTTGTCAAGAGAGACACAACCGACAACCAACCGACACTTACAACTACCCGAGAGTGACAACCAATGGATAATCAGTACATTATGACAATTAATACATTGGAGGATAACCAATATTATCAGACATAACAATAGGTCTTGTACGTCGACTACAACATCCCCTCAAAAGAAAAAGTCATCTTCCAGACGACAAGTATACATCAAGTAATATTTGGGAAGACCATTGGAAAGAGTGTCGACGGTGGCTTTTACTATTCCAACTCAACCTTGTATTGTACTTCAAAAATCAAATGGGGGTTTGGGAGAAACGCCCTAGCGCTGGGGGTAGCGCCCCCAATGGGGTTCTAATACTGCAAAATCTCTATTTTTGTGCTTTATCAATATTGTTTTTGGCATTTTAAAAAATTAAAATAATGATGCACCAAGGCGTTGTACAGGGGACCACGGATTGCTTCGCATGAAGTTGTCGCACAGATGTACGAAAGAACGGCTCACCACAATACGATGCAGTTTTCGTTCAGAAGATAGAAATGTTGTATGGGATAGAAGCATCGTACCAGGGGTGTTGTATGGTATAGGAAATGACAACCATACGTTGTACAAAGATGGGTGGTACAGGAAATGACTCAACCGTACATCTTACGAGGTATGGGTGATGTTGTATGAGAGATGAAATCTATATGAGCTGGCTCCTATACTACTAACTCTGCCTTTACTTTGTACTGATTGGTACAAGACTAATTTTGTCATTTTTGTGTTGTATTAACACATTTTTGACAAGGTAAAATCTTGCTGACTAATTCTGCCAAAAACAACTATACCCTCGCAGAGAGTGAATTAAACAATGGCCTTTGCATAGCCTTCAATATTTTCTTCTTTTTGTTTTCCATCTCCATACGGTTAGATGTATTGCCTATAACTTTATTTGCTTTCATCTGTTTCTCTTTACCAAGAGAAGTAGCTTCAAGAATATTACAGGTTGGCAAAATATCTCATAATCCTCTATTTTCCAATGGAATTGTCCATTCAGGGAACTCGTCTCATCTTGCAAGCAACTTCCAAGTTCTAACACCTCTTCATTGTTGGGTTCCATTATCCTTCCATCCTTCCATCCTCCATTTCGAACTCTATCCTCGGAGTCAGATGCCAACTCCTGACTCACCGCTCGGCTCTGCAGGTCGATTACATACTTCTTCCCGTCACTCTCAATGGAGAGTGTGTTCTTCCAATTTTGGTTTCCTTTCATGGTGATCAGCCAATCCCTTCTAAGGAGTGCATCGTATGCCTTATTTTCTAGTGGGACGACAACAAAGTCCAAAAAGAAATACTGAGTGCCAATGGTGACCTTTTGTACCATCAGCACCCCAAGTGGTTTGATGTCATGCTGGTTGATACCTACCATATGGAAGGTTGGTGGCCAAAGTGTTGGGTTGCCAAGGACCTTCCATGTCTCCTTTGGTAGTACATTCACGCTAGAGCCCGTGTCGATGATGGTGTTTGTTATCTTCCATTCCATTATCTCCATCTCAACAACGACAGGATTCCTCCCAATGCCTACCATCAACAATATCGAGTTAGTGGTGAGACTATCTCTTTGTTTTTCTCTCATCTTGCCATGGTCTTGGCTGATTGTTTCATTAGCAACTACGTTGGTAATGACCACCTTTAATTGTGGCGTAGTCTGCAGTAGGTTGAATACTCGTGCGAGTACAATGGCTTGCAACATCCCTCTCATTATGGCTTTCTCGGACTTTGACTGTAGTGGAGTACTGGTGGCATCATGAGAGGCTCTTCTCTCCTCCATCGCTCGTTCAATGTCATCTTTGGCTTCCCGATGTCTCTCCTCTGTACGGGGGTTGAGGTATGCTACCTTCTTGGTCTTAAGTCTAGTGATTGCTAGTACTTCCTCCATATTTTTTATATCCAGCATATTTACTACTTTTTATTTTTGATAGTCGATGTCTTCATGGTTCCCCAGACCATACCACTTGCATAGTAGGCTCACGTTGTTTTGACTGCTCTAGCAGTCCTATGCAAAGCGACCCCACTCACTACATTGTCGGCATTGTATGATAGGATGTCCTCTCAAGTCTACGTATTTGATTTCGTTGTTGATTTCCATAACTTCCTAGCGATCCATTTTGTTGTATTGATGCAGTAGGCTCTCCCTGTGTGAAGAGTACTTGTGTGCTTCTAGTCTTTAAATTATATGGACACTCCTTTATTAAATGACCCATCACCTGGAAAATTGTGCAGAACATGATTTTAGGACAATTACCTTTTGTGTGCCCTTCAATTTTGCACTCGGTACACTATAGTTCATTACTTTCTTTATCGGTTCCTTTCTCAGCCTTCAGTTCTTTCATCATTCTCATCATGTCTCGTCGTAGGGCCTAGGCTATTGTTGATTCATCATCACTACTACCTTCGATGTTGTTGTCATCATGTATCTTCCTCTTCCCTCAAGAAGATGTCTTGTTTTCACTCTCGATGTCCATCGCCCGATTGTAGGCATCGACGTACGAGGGTGGAGGCGCCACTTTCATTTTCTTGTGTAAGGAGGGAATCAACCCCTCAACGAACCACCTCTTCTTCAACCTGTCGGTTGGATGATTCTTCAATTTTTCCAGAAATTCCTTGAGCCTATGATTGTAATCCTATACACTCTTGTTCTTCCCTTGTTTGGTATTATAAATTTCGTCGACAATCTCATTGTCATCTCGTAGCAATTTAAACTCGACCTCAAACGCCCTCCTGAGTGCGTCCCAAGAGGCTATGGATGAAGAATCCAGTTCTATGAACCAGCCGATGCCTATACCTTGTAGCATTGCTAGAAACGCTCTCAGCCAATAGTCCTTGTCAACCTGATTGTTTTCTACCCAAATAGTCTCGCATGTCTTCCAGTGCCCCGTAGGATCTTTTGACCCGTTCCCTGTGAACTTCGGAAGTTTCTGCCAATCCACATTTGGAATTTTCAGAGGAGTCACCATCTTTCTCACATGCTTGCTCCCTTGTGTGTTGGACCTAGGTAGATTGTTCTGATTGCTACATTTCAGTGCTTTCCTTGCACTCTCAGCCACGCACGCATCCTCTACACGTCCACCTTTAGCGTCCCCAACACCTCGGGTACTTTCAAGCTTTGACTTGTACTCCCTCTGTTCGAGGGTCTTTAGTTCAGATCCTCCAATTATAGGCTCCCTTGAGATGGAAATATTCTCAATGCGGTGAAGTATGTCCGTCAGTGGAAATATTCTCAATGCGGTGAAGTATGTCCGTCAATTCAAGATTTCCTTCTTTGTACTCCTCGTTTGACGTCTGTATGAGCAACTGTCTTGCTAGGTCAGCGATGTATGTTTCGTCAGGGAATGGTAAGTCTCTGTCAATTTCTTGTAATCTTCTTCTTTGTTCTCTTTGTTCTGTAATTTTCAAATATCACCAGATCACTTGGTCTTGACCACCTCGTGGTCTCTTCTCACCTTTATTGGGATACAAGGGCACAAATTATGCAATGTTGACCTGATTTCTTTTAAGGCAATGACACCAAATGTTTAGTCCTATACCTAGTAATTTACATACATGAAATAGTAATATAGATGGCAGTGTGTACCAGATATAGAAGTACAATATATCTTTATTTACGCATGAAATTTATTACAGAGAAGAAAACTAGAGATGGTTGGCCAAGGATTATAATTCACCCCACTATCCACTACTCCCTTGACGATACATAACATATTTAAAGGACTTGATGGTTGCCAAGAGAGACACAATTGTCAACCAACCGACACTTACAACTACCCGAGAGTGACAACCAACGGGCAATTAGCACATTAACGATGATTAATACATTGAAGGATAACCAATATTATCAAACATAACAATAGGTCTTGTACACCGAGTACACCAATATTTGGGGGTGAAGAGGCCTATTCAAATAGCGAAGGGGGGGATCCATTTTTCGAATCCATCTTTTAAGAACTATTTTCTGAGGGGGTTACTTGTGTCATTTGTATCTATCTCTCCTTTGTCATTTTGGATTCTTTCTAGATGCACGAGGATAAGAAGCATGGTGATTACTCAAAATGGGTTTATCACTCTTAAGAAGAGCATCATACTCAAAGAAATATGTGTGAGCCCTAGTGGGACCAAAACCTTGGTCGATTGTGTTTTTGACAGGTATGGAGTTGGGATATGTTGCATGGCACCTACCAAGAATGCCAATGTTGTTTGGGAATGTAGCCACAAACCCACCACCTTGCCGTATTTGTGAACACTTATTGGCATGGTGAGGGCCCAGTGACAGTGGATCCTTGTCATGTTCGAGGGCACCTTGACGAAGCTCATATATAAATTATTAATATAATACATATTATAACATATTTTAAAAAATAACTATCAAAAACAAAATTTAAATAATTCAGACATGGGTTTACAACAAAAGGAATTCTCAAGTACCTTACCTACTTTGAGGGCTCTCACCATTCAAAATCAAAGTTAGAGAATGAAGGAGGAGGGTTAGAGTTCCAACTTAGCATGATAGATTTAGAAGAGGACAGCTTGGCACCAAAATTCCACACAAAATGTATGAAGCTTTTTTATCAAGGAATGCATTCTATTTTCCTCCATTCTAACAAAAAGAGTTGTGTCATTAGCAAACTATAGATTGACCAGCATGTCCTTGCTATGAAGATTGATAACTTTGATTATGGGAGAGAGCGCAGTCTCTCTAAGGAGGTAGTGAAGAGCATCAAATGTAATGGCAAAGAGGGAGGGTCCAGAGGGCATCCTTGCGTGATAGACCTTCCTAACTTGAAGCATTCAGTTTTGGAACCATTAATATCCAATCTTGCCTTAGCATCCTTCAATAGCACTTGAACCCAATGGCAAAAATTGTTGGGGAAACCAAAAGCCTGAAGTATCATGATAAGGAAGGACCACTCCACCCCGTCATACGCTTTTTCAAAATCCAGAAGAAACATGCCAACATCTTGCTTATCCTCTTTAGGCCAATTGATGGCTTCCTAGCTCAACATAAGATTTTCAGATGTATCTCTCTTTGATGAACCCTGTTAGGTTGTTGCTAATAAACTATGGATTAGAACCAAAATTTAAAGGAAAATCAACAGATGAATAAGCATTTCCTTTTTTCTTGCAGGCAGGTTGCAAGTATGCCAGAAGATTCTCTCCTCTTGTAACCTATATTATTCTTCAGTCTGATTATTTAATGGTTACCAATTTAATGAAATTCAGAAGCAAATTAGGAAGTTTATGTGGTCTGATGGTAAAGGGAAAAGTAAGCAACGTAATGTTAAATGGAATTAGTGCACCATGGAAAAGAAACGAAGTGGCTTGGGCTTAAAAGACCCGAGAAGCCACAATATGGCAAATCTGGATTTACAGGAATGAGGAGAAATTTCAAGGTAGGGGTAGGGTGCTTACTAATTTTGTTAAAAAACTCATCATCTCCAATGTTGCCTCACAGTTCACTGAAACATTGAAGATATCAAAGCGAAAGTTTGGATAGTTGCTTGAAGATGGACTTGTCACAGTCAACACCTCCAAAATTCTTTATGGTCAGACTTGGGCCAACAATAAGAAAGAGAACCAACTGTTTCTTTGCTAGAGTTTGTCAAAAGATACAATGAACGGGACACTAACAAAGATCAGCAGCCTCAATTGAATAAACAAATCCCATATTCATGCTAAAGAAGGCACCAGTGCACTATTTAAGTGATAGCCAAGTTGCAAAATTGCTTTCCACTTTGTTTTGTCCATCTAGACCACTCTGTAACTCTACTTTTCTCTTGTTTTCTATTGATTATAATAGTAAACAGCATATACAATCAAGTGTTTTTACCCGAATGTTCTAATCACCACAAAATGTACAAGGAGTATGCGGAGATATATTATATGAGACCACCTTTACATAGACATATTACAATATAGCTTTTGAGACTAAAAATTGAAATTAGATACTTAGACCCTATCATAGTTCATTATTCCTAAGATCAACCCAGGCAGTCCATCCTTTGTCACCATCCCATCCATTTCAAGATCTTATCATTTTGTATGTAAATGCTGAATGGATGAGCTGGTTGTGGTACCCTGGGTGCCTGTGGAGGAGCAACAACAAGTGGCACAACAGCAACTGGTGGGGTAGCCACAACAACTGGTGGAGGTAAATCAGCACTTGGTGGAGGAGCAGCAGCATTTGGTGGATAAATAGTATTGCCCCTTTTCAATTTCTCCATCATTTCCCTTAATAGTTCCTTCATCTGGCTGAGAATCGATTAAATGTTGTGGTCTTGGACTGGTTTTGTTCAACTGTATAACCAAAAGCCACCTCTTTCTTTAGCATTTGTGCAGCGCCTTCATTCAGGAGGTCTACAAACTTCTTTTCATCAATCTTTAAGATCACAATTACCTGCATAGCAACATCATAGTATATGAACCTCCGAAGAGACTCAGTAAGGAACCTTGCTTTATTTAGAAAGATGTCTTTGTTACGCAACTTCCAAATGACCCATAATATCTCAACAAAAAGTGAAGACCAAATTTTTTTGCAGCTATTATTAAAGCCTAAGAAGGCACCAGATATGATATGCATGATATTGAAGTTAAGGTGTAAAGCAAGACCAAAAATTCCCTAGATCTCTCTAGCAAAGAAATAATCAAAGAAAATGAAATACAGTTTCAGGACCTTTACAACAAGAGAAAATATTGATGTCACCATTAGGTTTCTTAACGAATAATTTGTGCAGAAAGAAGTGCCACAAGAAACAAAGTTTTTTATGCTGTGCTAGTCTACGCCACAGAGAGGAGAGATGTTTACTCCAATTACTAGGATCCAAGCTCAAATTCCAGCAGGAGTTGAGGTGGTTAAAGATCCCATGAGAATAGGTAAGAAGTTTATAAATGAACTTGGCTTTGGTGTCAGGGAACTTGGTGCCATCTTGCCACTTTAGAGTAAAGATCCTGTCATGGTTCACTACATAATCTCTTGGAAGATTGAGTTTACTACTAGCCTCCCTCACAACAACATATGTTCTCCATTGAGTTTGAGGGATATCAAAATTATGCCACAATTCTTGCCATCTAGCAAGTTTCCTATCTTTCATGATATCAGAGAACTGTCTAATCCCTTTAGAGCCTCATTTCTTAGTCAAACACCGCTGCAATAGTGCCAAGGGTTTATCTGCTTTCTTAAGGTTCCACCAAATAGACTTTTCATCACAAAGATTATTATTGTCATCAATGATAAGAGTTGTTTCTAATCAGATCTTTGACCTTATCCCAACATTTCCAAATAGCCTTAAAAACATTAGAGTGCAACTTTAGTAGGGAACTTGCTAGAAAGGTCATTAATGTGTAGGCATTTCCAAGAAGATGAGCAAGCTAGTATAGCTCTAGCAATGTGATTCTTGATCAAAATTTTCCAAGGTTCATTGCTAAGAGTAGCTTTAGCTATCCATTTGATAGCCAATGTGAGACCTTGAGTTCTCAAGTCTTTGAGACCAAGACCCCCAAACTCTTTATCCATAGTACACCATTTCTAGTTAGCCTCGTGTCTTTTTTTTATTCCTCTACCATCAGACCACAAGAAATCCCTCACCTTCTTCTGGATATTATTGAATTGAGCCTGATTAAACATCCAGGTTGGAGAGCAATAAATAGTGTATGAGGATAAGACCTTTTGACAGATCTAGACTCTGCTAGCAAGTGAGAGATAATTAGAGTTCCACTTGTTCGACTTTGTTTCAATCTCGTCTCTAATCCAAGTCCACATATCTTTCAAGTTGGGGCAGA
>MU227649.1:9924815-9958786 GCA_018584345.1 Thuja plicata
GCTAGAGGCCTTACAAAATAGGTCCAATTTATTCATAAGATTACTTAGATTATCCTCACCAACAGAAAAAGGAATGCCCATATACTTTATTTGGTGATTAGGAGCTCCCCAACTAAGGCCAAATCTATTACACCAATTAGGCGGTTGCTCATTCCACCCAAGAATTATAGATTTTGAAAGTGATACATTGTTGCTAGAGGCCTTACAAAATAGGTCCAATTTATTCATAAGATTACTTAGATTATCCTCACCAAGTTCAATTAGTATTGTTGTATCATCAACAAATTGAATGTTAGACAACTCAACAACATCAAGGTTGGAGAGCAATAAATAGTGTAGGAGGATAAGACCTTTTGACAGATCTAGACTCTGCTAGCAAGTGAGAGATAATTAGAGTTCCACTTGTTCGACTTTGTTTCAATCTCGTCTCTAATCCAAGTCCACATATCTTTCAAGTTGGGGCAGACAGAAAAAGGAATGCCCATATACTTTACTTGGTGATTAGGACCTCCCCAACTGAGGCCAAATCTATTACACCAATTAGGCGGTTGCTCATTCCACCCAAGAATTATAGATTTTGAAAGTGATACTTTGTTTCTAGAGGCCTTACAAAATAGGTCCAATTTATTCATAAGATTACTTAGATTATCCTCACCAAGTTCAATTAGTATTGTTGTATCATCAACAAATTGAATGTTAGACAACTCATCACCATCTGGGAGCATAACTCCTTTGACTTTAGGTGAGAGTGAATCATCCCTCAAAAGATAAAAGAGTGCATCTGCTGCAATAACAAACAAGGATGGGGCTAGAGTGCATCCTTGCTTGATAGACCTTAAAAGCTCAAAGGAAGGAGATCTCATTCCATTAACTTCCACCGAGGTTTTGACGCCATTTAAGAGAGTTACGACCATTTGTCTGGAAAAAAGGAAACCCCAAAGCCTCAAACATCGTCATGATAAACTACCACTCAATCCTATCATAGGCTATTTCATATTCTAACAGGAGCATGCAACTCAGCTAGTCTAAGCACCTAGCCTGGTCCATGGCCTCCCAGCATGTGATTAAATTTTCCAGTATATACGTGCCTTTTACAAACCTGGTTTGGGTAGGTTGATGACATGAGGAAGGATGTTCTCCAGCCTGAGTGTTAAGATCTTAGCCGAGATTTGTATGAGACATTTAGTAGTGTAATAGGCCGCCAATTCGTGATAAGTGTTTTGTCACCCTCCTTTGGAATCAACTTAATCTCACCAACATTGATATCCGATCCTAGTGTTTTTATGTCAATAGCTTCATTATAAACTTGCAACAGTTCTTGTCCAATCCAATTAATGTTGTCTTTATAAAATTCTACATGAATCCCATCAGGCCTTGGGGCCTTATCATTGCTTAATGCCTGAATGGTACTCTTGATTTCCTCAATAGTAATAGGCCTATCTAAGCAACTAGCTTCACCAGCTGACACCTTAGAAGGAATGATGCCTTTAATTTTAGTTTTGACAATGTTCATATGGAAACCATCATCTTAGAAGGCAAAGAGCTCTTAGAATGTCCTCCTGGGTGATGATCATATTTCCATCCTCCCATATGGTATCAATCTTAATCCTGGCCTCCTTGGATTTGAGGATTTGGAAAAAATACTTGGAACCCCTGTCATCACGACTTATCCAGTTTAATCTAGCCCTTGTCTTGGCCCCAAGAACTTTTATATTTTGCATTTTGCTGAGTGCATCTTTGGTTTGTGAAGAAAGGTTAGTATCCTCAACACAGTTTGGATTGTTTTGCAGCCTGGCTTCAACTACAAAAAGTTCCTCTTGTAATTCAGATTCCCTCCTATTATCCTTTGCTTTCTTTTTCCCTATCACCTGAAAAATGTCTTTCAGCTAGCAACATTTTGTAACCATCTTCCTATGGCACTTTCATGATTTACAACCTTTAGATTATACCATCTAATTATGTTGATTGCAGTAGAGACATCCTCGTCTTTTAGGAGACCAGCATTGAGGGAAAACCATCTTTTTTGCCTTTATCCACTACTATATTACCCAAATGAAAGATATCACATCGAATGGGGCGATGATCAGATAATGTGTATTGGGTAACTTTGATGTTGGCCCTCCCTCATCATCCTTTTTTAAACTGAAAGTGTCTCTATTGACATAGAATCTATCTAATCTGCAAAAGATTCTCTTTCCACCTTGTTGAAAGTTGGACTAAGTGTGCCATATGCCTTTGTTAAAAACCTTATTGCCGGCCAAAGGATCAAAGAGTAATGCTTCTCTACCATCTTATACCAAAAGTGTTTTTCTTTTCCTTTCCACTCAAAGGACCTCCCACCAGATTTATCCTATGGTGATTCAATCATATTAAAATCCCCCCCACAAATCCAAGGAATATCCTCTAAATTGAACATCCATTGCCACAATTCGTTTCTACTACTGAACTCATTGGGTGCATAGATATTGCAGATTCCAAATTCTTTATCATTGCATTTGAGTACAATCCAGACCAATCTGTTGCAGGGGGAGCACCCCCATCTAACAATGTGCTTACTCCATCTAAGCCCCACTAGGGTGACTGCCCCCCCCCCCCCTAGCTTTAATGTGTGATGTACTAAAGCTTATTACATCTTTCCAAATGCACTTAAGAATGATATCTAGGGAAAAACATATAGCTTTAACCTCTTGTAGCATCAAAATGTCTATATCCTTGTTGTTCATAAGATACCTCTTGACAATATATTTTCTGTCTGGGGATTCTAACCCTCTGACATTCCGGGATCCACATTTCACTTCCATGGGTAATATTAAGTATCAGTCTCCATTGGAGTTTTGAAACTCTTATAACAACTTGGAAGTTGCTGGCTGACTTTTGGCCTTCTTATTACTGCTAGAGGGGCCTGGAGGTCTCCCTTTTTTCTTCTTGTATATGGTGAAATGGTAATCAATGGTAAACCACCAAGTCATGCATATACATTAAAAAGGGACCCTAAAATGTGATCCGTTTGGACTAGATCTGATCAACACAACCCAAGTAGATGAAGGGATGCTAATACATGATCTAGTTTTGGAAAGAATGTGTGATTTTAGGGCCTTCTTTCTGTTTATGTAGGGATGATATGATAAAGATGTAAGTATGCAAGTAAAGTAAAGCAAGCACTCGTGCAATGATAAACAACAAGATACCAAAGTAAGTGCTAAAAAGGAACAAGTATGATGAAGAACTCACCTTGAAGGCTAGTAGAGGATGTGACTTCAGATCTGTAAAAATCTTGTCTGACTATACTGAAACTGGAAACAGATTGAGATTCGGAAAGCTACGGGCTGGAGCTCTTTGCTGTGAAAATCTGAGAGCTATAGGAATAGGTCCAACCTAGTTTGACCTATACCCAGGTATAGGTCGAAGGTGGTTCAACCTATACCCTGGAGGTCTGAATCTGAAGGTCTTGGGACTGTGACTGGTACGACACTTTCAAATCTACAAATCCGAGTTTGAAACTCCGCGAATTTGCACCTGCACACAAGAGAAGGGAAAATTGTTGGGGGAAAGGGGCTTGCCTTGGTCAAGCCCCTGTAGAGGAATTAACCTTGAAATGAAATAAGTAAAGCATGTAAAACAAGACAAATGTAAGTATTCCCTTGCTTGTCAAACCCTTGTGGATGGATACGGATCCGCTATACCCACAAAGATGTATACTTGCTTGATTGAATGTATGTTGATAGAGTGTAGAGATGTCTTCACCAATGCAATAGATATACTCTTGCCAAATCGTAGATCATGGATGTATGGCTTGATATGCTTGAATGGAGGAGAGGAATGAAGAATGAATAGAAAGCCTTCAAATCTTGGAGCCAAATCCTTGCTTGCTTGAAATCACCAAAAAACTCTTGATTTGGACCTTGGACTTGAATGCTTGAAACCATATGCATGTAGACAACATAGATGTCATATATATTGGATGTAAACCATGTAATAGCTCTAGATGTATATAAGAGATCATGGATGGCAAAATGAAGGGAAGAGGCCTCCTTTTATAGAGATTTCGGGGTCCAAATTTGCGAAGGTCGACTATGCTAGGCGGGAAAATGAAAATACTGTGCATCGGGCTTGAAACCCACCAAATTTAAACCCCCGAGGTATAGGTCAAAAGTGGTTCGACCTATACCTGGAAGGGTAAATTTCGAGGCATATTTTGCAGGGTTCGAGAAGTATTAAGAGGCTCGGGGAAAAATAAAGAGAGAAGTGGGAAAATCAAGCATAAATGCATCCAAAATCAGGGAGATCACTAAAATGGGGCCCAATATGTCCTAGAGCTTCTAAATTAATGGGTGCTAGCTTCTTAGACTTATACATTTATCCCCCACTTTAGTGGGAGTATGAGGCAAGCTCATGCTCACGGTAAGTAGATCAAATGTATAATATGATCTAACCAAAGTTAAGGAGACAAGGAAACATCAAGCCCCCAAGTGACTTAAGTCCTCATCAAATCCAAAACTAAGAGAGAGAGAGAAAGAGAGAGAGATTACCTTAGCCCTAGTAAGATTGTATATCTTACTGTGAACCACACAAGGAAAGCAAAGTGTGATCACCATGCCCAGTAAGATTGTATGTCTTACTATGGACCACACAAAAGTGCCGCGAAAGATGGCATTGAAAGTTCTTGCAGGTTGTATGCCATGCTAATCAATCCATCTAGGATCTGTCCTTAAAGATTGTATGTCAATATGGGATCGGGCAAAGAGCGATCTGGCCCTTATGGATTGTATGTCCATAAGGGATCGAAAGAAAAAGGAGGGATCAATCCTTAAGGATTGTATGTCCATAAGGGATCCAAAAGGAAAAAAGGAGGGATCAGTCCTTAAGGATTGTGTGTCCATAAGGGATCCAAAATGTAAAGCATCACAAAAAAATAGTGCATGTGTGCAAAATGTGAGCGAAGTGTATGCCCCACATTAAAGCTATTGTAAATGCCTTAACGGGAGAAATGACTTTAGCGGAGCGTACATGCATCCACTAGAAACGTTTCCACTGTGAAATACCCCCAAGAAAGGACAAATCAAGGGAAATGAGCACATGACAAAAGAGACTACGAAAGGGATCTACCAATTGTGGGGTCAGCAGGTCATATGATAACTCATGTATAACAGAATTATGTCAAAATGAACTATCATCATTCCCCAAAGGAAGTATAATTGCAACACAATGGAAGAAAGGCACGTAAGAGTTATGAAAAGAGTCTTTTTAGCTAGCATCAAGAAGACCAAAAAGAATAGGTGCTACTGCTTTGCATCATCCCAAACAGACAACACAAAGGCACATTTACGAACAATGGCATGTGTACAACATAACATGTAACAACATATAGAAGAAGTAAGATATAAATAGAAGAATGATTACAACATTGCGATTCCTTTATCACCTTGCACCAATGGAGCAACAAGGGTCGTTTAAATAAATCTAAACAAAACATATAACAAGAAGCACATCATAGGGGAAACACATCACGACAAACACGCAGACAAAGAAAAGAAAAGAAATGATCCACTGTGCAAAAGGAGTTAGTCAAGCGTATCACTTGCCCCTCGTCTCGGTCTATAGTGTGTAGGGAAGGAGGGCGACTCGCAAGAGGAGCAACATCAAGCACAACAAATGGAACAATAGCCAAACAAGGACCCTACTACATGAATTAAACCTTTTACAACGGAAAGAGCTTCAAGATTATGATTCTCTTGAGCTAACCAATGTTCCAACTTTTCAAATTCACGAGTAATCTTTTGCACTTGGGTGGGAGGAACTCTGAATGCTTCATCTTCATCATGAGAAGAATGAGAAGAGTTGTTCTCCATGATAGGATTGGTATCATTAGGAGGCATGTTAGTTTGATCAAGATTCCTAGGAAAGAATGAAGGTCTAGGATCAAAGGAACCCATGAGTCTACGACTTCTTCTAACCGAAATACTATAGGTTGGACTGAACGTGATAAAGCTCATACACAAAGGATTGAAGGGAAAGGAAGATGCAATGTATAAATATAATGTAAATAGAGATTATCACAATGCATACAAAGTAGATCTAGATATGAAAGAAAATCTAATGCCTAAAGAACCTATATCTAAATGCACACCATGTAACCAAAACAAAGTGTATACAAAGTAGATCTAAATATAGGAAGGAAAATCTATTGAGCCAAAGCATGCAAGAGATAATCTATGATGTATATAAAGTAAAGCTAGATATGTAATGCAAAGAAGAGCCAACTAGATGCATACAAAGTGAAGATGTAAAAGACCACAAAGAAGATCTAACTACCCAATCAAAAGGTATAAAGCATGAAAGTGTCGGGTTCACCAAAATGCATATGGTGAAATGGTGATCAATGGTAAACCACCAAGTCATGCATGTACATTGAAAAGGGACCCTAAAATGTGATCCCTTTTGGACTAGATCTGATAAGCACAACCCAAGTAGATGAAGGGATGCTAATGCATGATCTAGTCTTGGAAAGAATGTGTAATTTTAGGGTCTTCTTTCCATTTATGTAGGGATGATATGATAAAGATGTAATGTATGCAAGTAAAGTAAAGCAAGCACTCATGCAATGATAAACAACAAGACATCAGATCTAGTGTATCAAAGTAAGTGCTGAAAAGGAACGAGGATGATGAAGAACTTACGTTGAAGGCTAGTAGAGGATGCAACTTCAGATCTGTAAAAACCCTGTCAGACTGTACTGAAACTAGAAACAGACCAGTATCCGGAAAGCTACAGGTTGGAGCTCTCTGCTGTGAAAATATGAGTGTTGTAGGAACATGTTGAACCTGGTTCAACCTATACCCTGGAGGTATGAATCTGAAGGTCTCGGGACTGTGACTGGTACTGCACTTCCAGATCTGCAAATCTGAGTCCGAAACTCCGCAAATCTACACCTGCACACAAGAGAAGGGGAAATTGTTGGGGGAAAGGGGTTTGCCTTGGTCAAGCCCTTGTAGAGGAATTAACCTTGAAATGAAATAAGTAAAGCATGTAAAACAAGACAAATGTAAGTATTCACCTTGCTTGTCAAACCCTTGTGAATGGATACGGATCTGCTATACCCACAAAGATGTATACTTGCGTGATAAAATGTATGTTGCTAGAATGTAGGATGTCTTTACCAATGCAATAGATCTACACTTGCCAAATCATAGATCATGGATGTATGTATGCTTGATATGCTTGAATAGAGAAGGACAAGAATGAAGACTGAATAGAAGATAGCCTTCAAATCTTGGAGCCAAATCCTTTCTTTCTTGAAATCACCAAAAAGCTCTTGATTTGCACCTTGGACTTGAATGCTTGAAACCATAGGCATGTACATAGCATAGGTGCCCTAGATGTAATACCTCTAGATGTATATAAGAGATCATGTATGGCAAAATGAAGAGAAGAGGCCTCCTTTTATAGAGATTTTGGGGTCCAAATTTGCGGAGGCCGACTGTGCTAGGCGGGAAAATGAAAATACTATGCATTGGGCCCGAAACCCACCAAATTTAAACCTATACCTGGTATAGGTCGAAAGTGGTTAGACCTGTACTTGGTATAGGTCGAAAGTGGTTCGACCTATACCCGTAAGGGTAAATTTTGAGGTAGATTTTGCGGGGTTCGAGAAGTATTAAGAGGCTCAGGGCAAAATGGAGAGAAAAGTGGAAAAATCAAGCATAAATGCATCCAAAATCAGGGAGATCACTAAAATGGGGCCCAATAGGTCCTAGAGCTTCCAAATTAACAATTGCTAACTTTTTAGACCTATACAGTTCTTGGTAACAAAATATGATATATCTTCATTACCATTTGTGGTTTCCTCATTTTTAATAGCTTTCTTAGTCATAACCCTCCTCTTATTCTTGTGTGCATTAAAAACAAAAACTTTAGGATCTTCCTGAGAGTTTTCAAGAGGAACAATAGCGAATTCCCTGATTTTACCTTCCAGATTCTCAACCACAGGGCCCTCGTGAGGGACAACATTTCCTTTCCCTCCTGAGCATTCATGTCACCAGGGGTGGGAGTGGAACTCTTGGAGGTAGAGATTTTGTGAAATTTGGGGAGGGGAGGAAGAGGTGGTGGGGCTAGAATCACAACTAGGGAAAAGTTTGAAAGTTTCTCCTCAACATCATAGGCCTTTTGTAGATCCACCAAGCCATTACTATCCTTAGAAAAATATGGCACACCATTAGAAAGCTCAACCTGTCTCCAGATCTCTTCATGGTCTCAGGGCCCAATACCCCAATCCCATCCATGCTGACATCCCTATCCAAGAGGGAGAGAGAGGTGCTAGGACTCTCATGAGAATCCTTAGGCGGAGAAGAAAGAAGGGGTGCAGAAGTTGGATCTAAATGATGCTATTGTTTTAATTGTTTTGATCTTCTATCTTTAATGTATAAAAATAAATATTTAAATTATTAATGTAATATAATATATTATCTCATATTAAAAAATAATTATTAAAATCTAAATTAATTATCACAGCCAAATCCTTTAAAATCAGCTAAGAAATATTCACCCTTGAAATGTGATTTTTTTAAAAATAACAAACAAATCTTTTAAAAATAGCTAATAAATATATGCCTGTGGAATCCACTATAATTTATAAAATTAAAAGAATGACATCTTAACATTAGAAAAGTGAGTTACAAAATAAATAATTATTTATAATTGGTGGAAAACCAATTCACTAATGACTGTTATAAAATGAATGTATTTCTTAAAGGCAAGTACTAATAATGCTAAAAACTTTCAATTTCCTATTAATAATTACTTCTAAGGCCTATTATTTTATTAATATTAATTTAAATTTAAATTATTTTTACTTTTACATTAATGTGCCTTAATATTCGTAATTATAGATGATATCTTTGGACTACTTTACCTATATATTATTAAAATACATTCTTGACATATCTTCATTTATATACTAGTAAACTCCTCAATTATTAAATAATTTCCTTTCCCTTATCTTTAATATGGAAATGTCTATATAACATGATCATATTTATTAACTAATTTAAAATTAAAACAAAATTAAAATATAATTCCTTTTTCATTTTTTCTGATTTTTAATTAGTTAATAAATACAGTCAACAGTACGTTACATAATATTAACTATGAAGGCTACCTGTAACTTCTGCACCTGTGCCTGCCAAGAACTCAGCTTTATTCAATACCAAAAAAACTATTAAGGCAAACATTGCTTTGTTCAGCTTTGTTGTCAGCTTTATTCAATACTACAAAAACAAACTATGGAGGCAACGTTGCTTTGTTCAACTTTGTAGTCAGATTTATTCACTACCAGTAAAAACTATGAAGGCAATGTTGTTTTGTTCAGCTTTGTAGTCGGTTTTATTCAATACTTTAAAAAACTATGAATACAATGTTATTTTGTTCACCTTTATTTAAAACCAGAAAAATCTATGAAGACAATGTTACTCTGTTCAGATTTATTCAATACCAGGAAAAACTATGAAGGCAATGTTATAGACAGCTTTATTAAACCGCCCCCCACCAACCCCACCAAAAAATAAATAAAAAATATGAAGACCGTATCAAATCTGACATAGTTATGGCATGTTTAAAATCAGTACAAAACGCCAAAAGGTTTCTATGTGAATTATTGGCATCAATGTGTGCATATCTGGAAAGAATCAATAAAGCCATAAATTTTGGCCCATGCCGATCTTAAAATAATTAAATAATTGCTCAAGCGTGGAAATGAACAATGTCATTGATACTCTCGCATCAGACTTTCGTACTAGTCTTTATTAATCCTGATCTTTCTCACCACATTTGTATTCCGACACACAAAGGAGAAAGAGAAAGCATGGACAGCAGGTAACTTCGTGTTTAAGCCCTTCCTGGTACAGGAAAGATGATCATGTTTTTTTAGAATTATAAGTTATTTTTGGCACAACTTAATGAAGTTAATTGGCAAAGATCTTTTGTTGGATAAGTGTTGAATCATAGATTGTTCATAAAATTGTATATAAATTTGAAATTTTTTAAATTGCGATTATGTGTAATGTGTAAAATCACTTTTATCACGGTACTCTATAATTTCAGAGAATGGTTCGTTTTTTTTTTTTTTCTCTTGTATTTGCTTTTATCATTTTATTTCAAATTATATATACATTATTTCAATTGTACAAGTTTATTAGACTAGGTTGAGCTTTATTGGTTAAAATATTGGATTTTCATTGTGAAGACTCGATTTTGCATAAGGATATCTAAAGTAGAATTCTAAATTGCGACTCTTGTTCATCCATAGTTGACTTCTAATAGAAGTGATTTTTAAATAAAACTGGAATTCTATGTAGGGGAAGAGCACCAGTTACTGCCACACTAAAGGCACCTATCTTTTGGGAAAAAAAAAGTTAGCAATTAGATCAATTGTGCATGTTTATTGGTACCAATAGAGCACCATTAGTGGGAAATTTGTGCAAAAGTTACACAATTATTAGGGCATTTGTGTCAAACTATTGGATCAATTGTTCAAACTTTTTTTGTTGTGTAAGCAAACATGTAAGGGTGCAAAAGTGGCCATATTTCAGACGACACTTTGAAATGACCAGTTTTTTACCCTTTGGAGCTTATTGGATTTTACAGTGTGCATCATTACCACCCATAAGCCAGAAAAATAACTATAAGCAGTTAAGTCACATACGGCGACAGCCAAAAACAATTGTCGAAGTCGGATATATAGTTTAAGATCTGTAGATGCACAAAGTTAGCTATAACAGCTCACTTCCCCTAGTGATTATCTTTCCTATGAATGATTTCTGATGTGTTTACTTGTAAAAAGAACCTGTATTAGTCTCATGCTGATGAACGGAATTCTTTTTCTTGCACGCATGAACTTCCCATAAAAGATTTCATACAACTGATTAACATTGGCTTGGAACTCACCTTTGAACTTTTATTCCAGATGGTGGACAAAGGAGACTGTAGCAGTGGTGACAGGAGGCAAGAGGGGCATTGGGCATGCAATTGTTCACAGATTGGCAGCGAATGGTATTTCTGTAATTTTAACGGATCCAGATTTAGAGTTGGGAATGGCTGCTGTCAAGACTCTCCAGGATGCTGGGTTTGATAATGTTACCTTTTATCAGCTGGACGTGAAGGATGATACGGGCATCCATGTGTTTGCCAAATGGATGAAGCAGCATTATGGAAAACTTGATATTTTGGTACACACTATTCTCTCTCCTTAAATTTTCTCCATTCAATTTTCCAATTTTGGAGATCCTCTAGCATAATATTTTTCATTGTAACTGCAGGTTAATAATGCAGGAATAATGGGAATTTCAATAGATTATGACATTTTAAAGGCCAACCAAGCAGATCCAAGACAGATATTTGTAAGACAAATTCTCTCTGTATACTGATTGATGAGCTAAGAATATTAATCACTCTACTAACTTCAGGCTTTTGTTCTGTATTATGGAAGTCTGGAAAAACAGTGGAAGGTATTTCTGAGAACTATGAGATGGCCAAGGAATGCATTGACATAAACTATTATGGTAGCAAAAGAATGGCTGAAGCGCTTCTTCCTCTTTTGAAGCAAGCTAACGATGGTGGAGGTCGAATTGTGAATGTTTCTTCTCGTGCTGGAGTCCTGGAGGTGAGCAAACTTTACCTCCACAAACCACTGAAATTGTGAAGACAGTGATTGTCGCTTTTGTAAATTTAGATTGCCTGTTTGATTTTTGTACAGTTTCTCCAAAATGAAGCTCTGAGGCAGCAGTTGAATGACCTGGATAATTTGAACGAAGATAAAATAGACACATTCCTCGAAAGTTTCCTAAAAGATTTTCAAGAGGGATTATTGAAGAGCAATGGCTGGCCCATTCAATTTTCAGCTTATTATGTTTCCAAGGCTTCTGTGAATGCTTACACGCGGGTACTTGCACGTCAAAATCCTGAGATGTATGTGAACTGTGTCCATCCAGGATATGTAAAGAGTGAAATAAATTTCAATACAGGACACCTATCAACTGATGAAGGTGCAGAGGGCCCTGTCATGCTAGCCCTTCTTCCTCCTGGTTCACCTTCTGGGCAATTTTACAGTGGAAAGGAAATAGTTAGCTTTTATTTCTTAGATAAATGAGTTTAAACTTTTCATAGTACAAAAAATGTCCTGATGTTGCAGAACTCATTTGCTGCAGTACTCATTTTGTATCTCTGAGGCTACTACCAGACCTCAAAACACTAAGCTAAAGTCAATGTTGTATTTAACCTGATGAAGTATGGTTCATTGTAGCAAAATGAACTTGAATCGTTTTATCTGAAATTGTAAATCCACATCAAATGATCAAATAGAGGAACTCGTGGTTCAACTGTATATTTTGAGTTAGTCTCGTAGTAGAAAACTAGTGTTCTTAAAAAGAGAGATCACAAGTTCAAATCTCTGGGCAATCCCATATTACTGTCAGAACAGAGCTTCACATGTTAGCCTAAATCCATGCCAAGACAGAAATTTAAGTCAAAACTTGAATCAAACCGAGACCATTGTGAGCCTGAACTTGTATATGTTGAAAAATGAAAACAATAAAATAAATCTTATCTTTTAAGAAAAATAGATTTTTAAGAAGAAAAATATTTTTTCAAGTTTGGTGGTGGGTGTTATCTTGAAATCAATGCAGTCCTATGAAAAAGAAATCAAAATCAGAGGATCTTAATTTGAAAATTGAAGAGGAAGAAACAAAACCAAAACTCGTAAGAAACAAAGAGGAAGAAAATACAGGAAGCACACTTGCCCTCCCAAGTATCATCCTTTTAAAAATTCTAGATTCACTTCCAAGTACTCCCAAGTATCATTCTTTAAAAATTCTAGATTTATGCGAGGGCAGAAAATTACGGTGTTGATTAATATTAAGATACCTCACAACATCATACATGAAAGACTGGTAGTCGGAAGGGGTTTGAAAACCAAGGACTACAAAGTATTCAATGTCATAGTAGCAAATGGTTTCACGCTCCTTGCACTAAGAGATTATAATAACTTGGCATAACACTTGGTAGAACAAGGCCAGTGATGACTTTTATGTTATGATCTTAAGAGAGGCCAACATGGTTTTAAATGTTCAGCAGTTACATTCCCTTGACGAATTTACTATGATTATCAGACCACGAAGCTGATATTCGAATCAAAGGAGGAGGTAACTTTGCGAGGCATTAAATAGAGCAACAAAGGGGATGGAAAGATCATTTTAAGATAAGTAGCTTGGTCAACACATTGCTTGATGACTCCCATAAAGTCAATTCATAGATGAGAAATTCTATAATATTGACATTTAGTCTATTATGGATAAACATAGCAGGGTGTTTAGTGGCATACCTCTAATATGGCCATTTGATAGAGGATTTTAATACATAGTAGAACTTTAAAAAAGTTAAAAATTGAAGGCATTATATTTTGCCATTACTATACTTAGAGAAAAACATGATCTGCACCATCGGTTTACTATACACCGACAGATAGGGCACAACACTATCTGATGCCAAGGTTACTAGACAAATACTCTTAAGTGTTACCCGATGACAAAAAGGTAAACGATACCCGACAAGTAACAACAGTGCTACCCGACAGTACAACAAAGAGAGGAACCGACAGATACAGGGAACCCGACGACCAGTTTAGTCAAGGAACGCCAACAGACTGCAAGTTCAAACCAACAACCAAGAACCGACAGTCAGTTACATCTCGCAAAAAGTGGATCTGACTTTCTACGTCAGATAAATCACTGAAGTTATATTTATAACTTCTTGATTTGTTTTTAAATCCATTATGTGTGGAGGAAACAATGTAATCTTTATTGTTTTAATTCGTTTTACTGTTTTAAAACATGCAAACTAAAGATCAAGGTCAAGTTGTAAACCTTGGATCTGAGAGTTAACATTGTAAATCGTGAATTCCACGATAGGTCAAATACTTGTATAAATAGGTGCTCAATCCATTGAGAATTGTTGTTGTTCAATGAAGATAGTAGTCACGTGGAGCAACTAAAGACCAGACAGAGAATTCATGCAGCAGAACACAAACAGATTCAAATCAGTTTTTAAGAACAGAACAAAGGCTACCGACAAGCAGAGAAAATGTATTCATCAATCACTCAAGGTGATATTATTATTGTAAAGGCTTTAATGGATCTGTAAATCAACAATAGTAGATTGCATACAGTGAGGTCAAAATTTGTACTCATTCTAACAAGTGTAGTACACTAATGAAATCCTTTCAAGAAAGGTGGGCTTAATCGTCCTATTGTAAATCTCATAACTGAATGCACACTCAAATCAGTGTTGCTAAAGCTCTTAACATAGTAGATCTTAACAGGTCTCCACCTTAATACTCTTAACAGGGTAGATCATCAAAAGTGATCAAATTGTAAGCCTTAACTGGCTCCCTTCCATTCTGCAGATAGTGAAGTTTTGTGGGTGTCATCCCCACCGCAGTTTTTACTTCCTAATAGGAGTTTTCTGCGATACCATATCCTGTGTTATGTATTTGTCAATTTCATGAATGTTTCTATGAATGATTGAAAACTATTAAAGATTGTGAACAAACAATATATGCATAAGAAAGAATAATAGTAATGGTTGGTAAATCAGAATTGAATGATCATTAATGATAAAATGAGTAAAGTGTTAAAAGTTTTAGAGGTACTGATTCACCCCTCCCCTCTCAGTACTACTTCCCATTAAGTCCAACAATTGGTATCAGAGCTAAGTATCTTCTTGAAAATTTTAAAGGCTTAAGAGGAAAGATCATACAATGGAGAAGTACAAACTTGATAAAAATATTGAGAACAAAAAGCTTGAGATACATATGTTCTATGAACAGTATAAAGAAGCAAGAATCAAGATGAGAGAACTGTTGGATGAAAGAAAAAGGTATGGCTACCAGGAACAATGAAATAGACTATTAGGAAGAAGAGATTCTAGATTTTTTTAAATCTTCAGGATCAAATGCAAGTAATGTATTAGATACATCAGAAGAGAACATCACAAATCTAAAGGAGATCAACCTACATCTGACAGAGAAAATGAAGATGATACAAATCGGTCAAGAGACAAATGGTAAGAATGATTGATGTGATGAGTTCTGCCAGACAAACTGAAAAAGAAAGAACACTTGATATTGATGATAGAAGGAAGATTTCAGAGAAACTATAGGAAAAGGAAATGGAAATTCAAAGTCATGCTGAGCATCACCATGATCTCACAAATTAGATTATCCTTACGAGTCAAGAAGCAAACAAAATAAATGTGGAACTCATGGAGAGGATACAGATTATTGGTGAACCAAGAGAAGAAAATGAAAAGCTAAAGCATGAGGTTAGAATTCAACAACAACATAATGAGATTATCAGAAAGGCTGAAGAAAACAATAAAAGAATGGATGACTTTCTTGAAGGACAACGAAGAGTCATCAACAACATCGGTATAGGCTTTACCGAAAATGGAGAATCATCAAATCCAAAGAATGTCTACGAAAATCCAAGACCAAGAAAGCCAACATGCAAGCACTATGGAAAGCAAGGGCACACATCAAATACATGCAGAGGTAAATGAAAGGTACTCCTAAATCTACATCTACATCTTCATTCATAAGATTTTGTTATAAATGTAACAAGAAAGGACATAAGGCTTATGAATGCAAAAGCAAGATAGAAAAGCCAAAGAAGGAGACCTACATGGACAAATATTGTCCTACATGCAAGATGAATGGGCACACATCTGAAGAATGCTAGAAAAAGAAAAAGCAAGCATGGAAGCCAAAGGGTAAAGAAGTTCCTTATCAGCCAAAAAGAATCGGTAGTCAATATGTATGGGATTACAACACTTGGACAAACTGTACAACATGTGGTAGATATGGTCACATCGCTACAAACTGCATGAGAGCATGGACCAAAAGGTCTAGAGGCTGGTCAAACCCTGGAATGGCATGCTCACACTGTCATAAAGTTGGTCATCACAAGAAATATTGCAAAAACAGATTGACAGAAACAAGCACATATCCCAATGGTAACACCATTGAAGATATCCGGAAGCCAAGAGACAAAATGTGGATAAAAGCTTCAAGCAATGATGAAGCTGGACCAAGTAATGCAAATGGCGATACCCCATCCAATGGATCCGGTGACACCACCAACCCCACTTAAGTTGAACAAGTAAGTATGAAATTGCATTATACCAAGTTATATTTTGCATCAGTTCCATTATATAAATTGATAGATAGTCAAAATCTGCATAAACCAAAGATGCATTTTACTGTACTTATCAATTTAAGAATGTAACACCGTCGGTAAACAACTACCGAAAATCATCGGTGAACACAATAATTAGTTATTCACACTTACCGGAAATTGTCGGTCAACTAGTAAAAATGATAAACTGCAAGTGTAACCCGACGACTGTCGGTAAGAAAGCAAAAGTCAGAAGTGGTCGTGACAGAATACCGATATCCATCGGTAAAATCAAATGGTTAACAACTGACCAAAGCAACATGTCTTCACCGACGATGATTTGAAATATCCTCCCGACGAAACCCGTCTTCACGTACCGACGAGTTGTTGAGCATTTATTGCGAAGACTTAGGTCAAAAAGTCTATAAATAGTCGACGGGACAACTTCATTTTTCACCCGCGATTTAAAGAGAAAGAAGAGCGACATCAAAGCGATTCAAAATTAGAAAGTAGAAGCGTCTACAAATCGATTAAGCCCTAATTTCAAGAAAACCCTAAGTACTTGGAAAACAATGGCAACTACATCAAGAACTGCTAAGTTGAAGAATGAAAAGAAGAATGTGGTGAAACTAATCAAGAGCAACACATGTGTAGAACCTAAATACAAGCTCTGTCTAGAGATTGCATCGAAACCCGATGAAGCCGGCGCATTTTCAAAAATCCCGCCTAGGGTTTTTCTCATAGAATATGTTATGTCTTACATTCACTGCAAGATTGCAGAGATAGGTGATTTAGAAATGGATGAAGCTTATAAGAAGGTATGTGATGCCGAAGGAAAACTGAAAGAAGAACATAAACACTTGGAGGTCAAAGGGTTAACCAATGCCCTACATTTCCCGATGGAATTCAAGACATAATGGATTAAGATAGTCTTGAGCAGGATGCATGACAACCAACTATGGCTAGACCAACCCAAGAAAATAACAAAGGATGTTCTTCATGCTGCAACTGGTTATCCAATAACCGACAAGCCTAGGGCACACAAGCATCCATCCATGAAAGAAGTTACAAAACTCACCAATGCAGAAGGAGACAACAGAGGTCTCAAAGTAAACACTATCACTGACGAAGAGTTAAAATTTGGTGCATGTGTTATTGGTTACAAAAAATTTTCAGGCTAGCAGAATGAACAACATATTTGCAACAGCAGTAAGCACAACTTACAAGATTGTAACAAAGGGAATTCAGATGGATCTGTGTGAGATCCTACTAAAACAACTTGATGAGAATATGATCAAAATCAGGTCTTCAAAGAGCAACACATGTAAGTTTGGATCACTTATTATGTGTAAATTTTCTATTTTTAAGAATATTTTTCTTCAGTAGAAAAAGTTGTATGGGACTGTACCAAACTGGTAACCCAACAGATTAGTGAACTGATTAAGTCACTAGGAGACAACTTTGAGTCTGTAATGTCTGCATACTTCCTTGAGTTCAAGGAAAAGATGATGGAAAGAACTAGGATTCCTGAGCAACTAGTTGAAAAACAAAAAAATGAAATATATTTCATGGCAGATACAGACTTCACACACATCAAACCGGTTGTACCAAGAACAAGTTAGTTATCATCATTAGACTATGAGATCAATATTGATCTAGCTACAAGTATAATTGAGACACTACTCAATGAGCCCATTGATAAGAAACAACCAAGGTTTGGTACATATGAAGAGGCCAAATCTAAGATAAAACATGGCCTAGAAGTCAAGAAGACTATAAACAAGAAAGATGAAATGGTTAAGAATCTCAAAAAGTTTCTATCGGTTACTGAAGTGGAAGAGCAGGATCAACATGAGGAAACCGATGAACATGGCAAGATCGGTAAAGAACTAGAAGAAAGGAAATCAGATATAGAGGCTACTGAATCTGATGCACCTCCATCTCCACCTCCTGCAAAGAAGCAAAGAACAAGAAGTTGGACTGCTGCAATTGATATAACACCACTTAAGAAAGGTCAAGTAAGGACCTATTTAAGGAAGCAGCCAGCAAAAAGAACAAGACAGCAACCTGTCAAAACCACACCACCAAAGAAGAGAAAAAGGTTTGTCAGGACACAAGTTGACTTAGACGACACCAAAGATGATGAACCAGATGTAGTAAAGAAGAATTTTAGAAACCAAACGGTAGATGAAACTGCCAAATCTATTGCCACCCATGGCACAATGACTGATAAAAAGATCAGGCAGTGGGATACATTGAATCCAGAGGATCAGAATAAAATACAGGAAGCAGTAATAAAATCAATGGTTAAAAATAAGTATGCCCCTGCTGAATTTGTGAATCAAATACCTAAAGAGCTAGGTAAAAGGATATACCAATAGTGGTCATATGCCTTGAAAACAGAAAGAGAAGCAAGAGAAAGAGTTCTTGTAAGACTGATGCCTTCTGAATCCAAATTTGAAGAAATACAAGATGTACTAAAGAAACACTCAAGTAAATTTGTAGCCAAAATAAGGGCTTACAAAGTACTAGAAAGCAAGTTTATAGAATTGGATTCAATGACAGAGACCAAATGGAGACATCTCCTGGATCTACCGACAGAGTCAACAAGTGTTGAGAAGCAATTACTTCTCACAAACACACCTCACAGAGAGGAGGAGACAGATAATGCAAGTCCTCAACATATTGCTCCGGACAATCAAGAAAGTGATGATGAGCCTATCAACTTAGATACAAGCATGGATGATAATATCCAAGACATCACTCACTATGATTCCAACAATGATCCCAAGAAGAATGATGATGTGATATCTATCAAACTTAAGGATCAACAAAGCCATCAAGTACTGAAGACATCAGATGGCAAGATAGTTGACATTGCTGATGAGAAAATGCAGAACAAATCCATCTTGCATCCACTTGTGCAAGACCCTGCACAAAATATACAAAAGGATGAGGATGTCACTACTAACAAGGCACTAACCGACTAGCAGGACATCCATGTTGACAAAGCCCAAGCAACAGCTCAAAGTAACATGCATGTCCTAATGAAGGCAATAAACATACTAGAGGGCAATGAGAGATCAAATGAGAAAGAAACAAGCACACCCAAAGACAAGGGTGATGACGAAGCCAAAGGGACAACAGATACTACTGCAGAGAAAGCTACAACCGATGATCAGAAGAATGCTTCTACTGATCAAAATAAGGAAAACACTCAAAAGGAAACAGGGGACAAGCCTTCAGAGAAAGGTGAAGAAGGAAAGAAGGATGAGATTGAAAAGAAAACCGGAGCACATTCTGCAGAGACACCCAAGGTTAATAAAGAGACGTCTTCACATAACCGACAGGTGCCCACAGAGCAGAAAACACAAGATGCTTCATTAACAAAACCTTCCCCAAGCAATTCAGAGTGAACAAATGAACTAGCTATGGTAGTTCATACAGCTGCATCCCCTCAAATCTCAAAGAAGAAAGGAAAGAATAAAAATCCAGTAACTCTGGATGAAATCATTGAGATTCCAGTCTGTGATCCAAGAACACTGGATCCAACAACATTGACAAAATATGCAAAGCTATGTGAGAGAAGCCATTCAAGACAAGCTGAAAAGAGCAGCAAAAGAGGCCAAGGTACTGGAAGTAGCAAGAAATATACTTCAAGAAATTGTACTAGACATAAAAATTGATCAACAAACTCCAATCATTGATCAACTCGTCACACTCACATATGCAATAACATCTCAGAAAACAGATGCTGAGAAAACAATGGAAGAGAGACTTGAACACAAGTATGAATTCAAGCTCGCAAAAAAGATAATCCAGGAAGTTGCACTAAAGAAGGTCAAGCTATCAGAATTGATAAGTACAATTGATCCAATTTTATTAGAAGTTGTTACCTTAATCAAGAAATTGTGCACTTTAGATCAACTCACCAAGGAGTATACTGACAAGATAACAAAAATAGATGTTGATCTTCAGTCCAGTGCACAAAATCTAGCCACCACCGAAGAAGCACTTAAATTTCACAATCAACAGATCATACATGCTAGGAAACAAAGACAAGACATTCAGTTTGCAGAGATGAAATACAGAGATGAGGTCAATGAGCTACAAGTTAAGCTCTTACCAACACTTACACTTCTGCGACAAAATATGACAGGCAAGTATTCTAATTGCCACCACTGAAATGTCTGTCCTAGACAATATTTATGATATGCACGCGAGACTAGAGCTGCAACACATGGCCCTAGAACAGTTGAAAGAACATTGGGAGAAACTAATGGAAGATATCAAAGTTACCCATTCTAATGTCTTTCACACATTGTAAGTTACACATTTTTGTCACAATTTTGGCATATTGTAAGTTGTACGTTTTTGTCATCAGTATCAAAGAAAGGGGGAATTTGATATGTACATCACCTCAGTTAAAGGAGGAAATCATATGTATAGTGGAAGAAAGGGAAAATAATGTACACTCAGAGAATAGATAGTATACATGTACATATACATACACTATACTGATGCACACAGTAAGGGGGACTCATATTATGACAAGGATATAAACATGGTGTAATAATTTCAGTATTATGCATGTATCAGTTTTTGATACTAATGTCAAAGAGGGAGATTGAAGGCATTATATTTTTCCATTAGTGTACTTAGAGAAAAACATGATCTGCACCATCAGTTTACTATACACCAACAGACAGGGCACAACACTATCCGATGCCAAGGTTACCCGACAAACACTGTTAAGTGTTACCCGATGACAAAAAGATAAACGATACCCGACAAGTAACAACAGTGCTACCTGACAGTACAACAAAGAGAGGATCCCGACAGATACAGGGAACCCGACGATCAGTTCACTCAAGGAATGCCGACATACTGCAAGTTCAAACCGACAGTCAGTTACATCCCGCAAAAAGTGGGTCTGACTTTCCACGTCAGATAAATCACTGAAGTTGTATTTATAACTTCTTGATTTTCTTTTAAATCCATTATGTGCGGAGGAAGCAATGTAATCTTTATTGTTTTAATTCATTTTACTGTTTTAAAACATGCAAACTAAATATCAAGGTCAACTTGTAAACCTTGGATCTGAGAGTTAACATTGTAAATCGTGAATTCCAAGATAGGTCAAATACTTGTATAAATAGGTGCTCAATCCATTGAGAATTGTTGTTGTTCAAAGAAGATAGTAGCCACGCAGAGCAACTAAAGACCAGACAGAGAATTCGTGCAGTAGAACACAAACATATTTAAATCAGTTTTTAAGAACAAAACAGAGGCTACGAACAAGCAGAGAAAAGGTATTCATCAATCACTCAAGGTGATATTATTATTGTAAAGGCTTTAATGGATCTGTAAATCAACAATAGTAGATTGCATACAGTTAGGTCAACATTTGTACTCATTCTAACAAGTGTAGTACACTAATGAAATCCTTTCAAGAAAGGTGGGCTTAACCGTCCTATTGTAAATCTCATAACTAAGTGCACACACAAATCAGTGTTGCTAAATCTCTTAACAGAGTAGATCTTAACAGGTCTCCACCTTAATACTCTTAACAAGGTAGATCATCAGAAGCAATCAAATTGTAAGCCTTAATCGGCTCCCTTCCATTATGCAGATAGTGAAGTTTTGTGGGTGCCATCCCCACTGCAGTTTTTACTTCCTAACAGGAGTTTTCTGCGATACCATATCTTGTGTTATGTGTTTGTCAATTTCATGAATGTTTCTATGAATGATTGAAGACTATTAAAGATTGTGAACAAAAAATATATGCATAAGAAAGAATAACAGTAATGGTTGGTAAATCAGAATTGAATGATCATTAATGATAAAATGAGTAAAGTGTTAAAAGTTTTAGAGGTACTGATTCACCCCTCCCCTCTCAGTATTACTTCCCATAAAGTCCAACAATTGGTATCAGAGCTCAGTATTTTCTTGAAAAGATTAAAAGCTTAAGAGAAAAGATCATACAATGGAGAAGTACAAACTTGATAAGAATATTAAGAACAAAAAGCTTGAGATACAGATGTTCTATGAACAGTATAAAGAAGAAAGAATCAAGATGAGAGAGCTATTGGATGAAAGAAAATGTATGGCTACCAAGAACAATGAAATAGACTATCAGGAAGAAGAGATTCCAGATTTCTTTAAATCTTCAGGATCAAATGCAAGTAATGTATCAGATACATCAGAAGAGAGCATCACAAATCTAAAGGAGATCAACCTACATCTGACAGGGCAAATAAAGATGTTACAAAATGGTCAAGAGACCCAGATGGTAAGAATGATTGATGTGATGAGTTCTGCCAGACAATATGAAATAGAAAGAACTTTTTCTATTGATGACAGAAGGAATATTTCAGAGAAACTACATGAAAAGGAAATGGAAATTCAAAGACATGCTGAGCATCACAATGATCTCACAAATCAGATTATCCTTATGGTCAAGAAGCAAACAGAATAAATGTGGAACTCATTGAGAGAATACAGATTATCGGTGAACTACGAGAAGAAAATGAAAAGTTAAAGCATGAGGTTAGAATTCAGCAACAACATAATGAGATTATCAGAAAGGTTGAAGAAAGCAATAAAAGAATGGATGACTTTCTTGAAGGACAACGAATAGTCATCAACAACATTAGTATAGGCTTTACCCAAAAATGGAGAATCATCAAATCCAAAGAATGTCTACGAAAATCCAAGACCAAGAAAGCCAACATGCAAGCACTGTGGAAAGCAAGGGCACACATTAAATACATTCAAAGGTAAAATGAAAGGTACTCCTAAATCTACATCTACATCTTCATTCATAGGATTTTGTTATAAATGTAAAAAGAAAGGACATAAGGCTTATGAATGCAAGAGCAAGATAGAAAAGCCAAAGAAGGAGACCTACATGGACAAATACTATCCTACATGAAAGATGAATGGGCACACATCTAAAGAATGCTGGAAAAAGAAAAGGCAAGCATGTAAGCCAAAAGGTAAAGAAGTTCCTTATCAGCCAAAAAGAATCGGTAATCAATATATATGGGATTAAAACACTTGGACAAACTGTACAGCATGTGGTAGATATGGTCACATCGCTGCAAACTGCATGAGAGCATAGACCAAAAGGTGTAGAGGCTGGTCAAACCCTGAAATGACATGCTTACACTGTCATAAAGTTGGTCATCTCAAGAAAGATTGCAAAGACAGATTGACAGAAACAAGCACATATCCCAATGGTAACACCATTGAAGATATCCATAAGGCAAGAGACAAAATGTGGATAAAAGATTCAAGCAATGATGAAGCTGGATGAAGTAATGCAAATGGTGACACCCAATCCAATGGATTCGGTGACACCACCAACCCCACTTAAGCTGAACAAGTAAGTATGGAACTGCACTATACCAAGTTATATTTTGCATCAATTCCATTATATAAATTGATAGATAGTAAAAATCTGCATAAACCAAAGATGCATATTACTGTACTTGTTACCAATTTAAGAATGCAACACCATCGGTAAACACCTACCGAAAATCATCAGTGAACACAATAATGAGTTATTCACACTTACCAAAAATTGTCGGTCAATTAGTAAAAATGATAAATTGCAAGTGTAACTCGACAACTGTCGGCAAGAAAGCAAAAGTCAGAAGTGGTCGTGACAGAATACCGATATCCGTTGGTAAAATCAAATGGTTAACAACTAACCAAAGCAACATGTCTTCACCGACGATGATTTGAAATATCCTCCCGACGAAACCCGTCTTCACGTCCCGACGAGTTGTTGAGCATTTATTGCAAAGACTTAGGTCAAAAAGTCTATAAATAGTCGACGGGACAACTTCATTTTTCACCCGTGATTTAAAGAGAAAGAAGAGCGACATCAAAGTGATTCAAAAGAAGAAAGCAGAAGTGTCTACAAATCAATTCAGCTTACAGAGAACAGATTCCTCATCACCATTGCAAATCAAAGTAAGTACCAAAGACACCAAAAGATTTTTGTTACTGTTTTGTCATGAAAAGCCGTAATTTCAAGAAAACCCTAAGTACTTGGAAAACAATGGCAACTACATCAAGAACTGCTAAGTTAAAGAATGAGAAGAAGAATGTTGTGAAACTAATCAAGAACAACACATGTGTAGAACCTAAATACAAGATCTGTCCAGAGATTGCATTGAAACCTGATGAAGCCGACACATTTTCAAAAATCCCGCCTAGGGTTTTGCTCATAAAAGACGTTAGGTCTTACATTCATTGCAAAATTGTAGAGATAGGTGATTTAGAAATGGATGAATCTTATAAGAAGCTATGTGATGCCGAAGGAAAACTGATAGAAGAACATAAACACTTTGAGGTCAAAGGGTTAACCAATGCCCTACATTTCCTGAGGGAATTCAAGACAGAATGGATTAAGATAGTCTTGAGCAGGATGCATGACAACCAACTATGGCTAGACCAACCCAAGTAAATAACAAAGGATGTTCTTCATGCTGTCACTGGTTATCCGATAACCGAAAAGGCTAGGGCACACAAGCATCCATCCATGAAAGAAGTTACAAAACTCACCAATGCAGAAGGAGACAACAGATGTCTCAAAGTAAACACTATCACCGACGAAGAGTTAAAATTTGGTGCATGTGTTATTGGTTACAAAAATTTTAGGCCAGCAGAATGAACAACATATCTGCAATAACAATAAGCACAACTTACAAGATTGTAACAAAGGGAATTCAGATGGATCTGTGTGAGATCCTACTAAAACAACTTGATGAGAATATGATCAAAATCAAGTCTTCAAAGAGAAACACAAGTAAGTTTGGATCACTTATTATGTGTATATTTTTCTATTTTTAAGAATACTTTCCTTCAGTAGGAAAAGTTGTATGGGACTCTACCAAACCGGTAAGCCAACAGATTAGTGAACTGATTAAGTCACTAGGAGACAACTCTGAGTCTGTAATGTCTACATACAACCTTGAGTTCAAGGAAAAGATGATGGAAAGAACTAGGATTCCTGAGCAACTAGTTGAAAAACACAAAGATGAAATATGTTTCATGGCAGACACATACTTCACACACATCAAACCAGTTGTACCAAGAACAAGTTGGTTATCATCATTAGACTATGAGATCAATATTGATCTAGCTACAAGTGTAATTGAGGCACTACTCAATGAGCCCATTGATAAGAAACAACCAAGGTTTGGTACATATGAAGAGGCCAAATGTAAGATAAAACATGGCCTAGAAGTCAAGAAGACTATAAACAAGAAATATAAAATGGTTAAGAATCTCAAAAAGATTCTATCGGTTACTGAAGAGGAAGAGCAGGATCAACATGAGGAAACCGATGAACATGGCAAGATCGGTAAAGAACTAGAAGAAAGGAAATCAGATATAGAGGCTACTGAATCTGATGCACCTCCATCTCCACCTTTTGCAAAGAAGCAAAGAACAAGAAGTCAGACTGTTGCAACTGATAAAACACCACTTAAGAAAGGTCAAGTAAGGACCTATATAAGGAAGCAGCCAACAAAAAGAACAAGACAACAACCTGTCAAAACCACACCACCAAAGAAGAGAAAAAGGTTTGTTAGGACACAAGATGACTTAGACAACACCAAAGATGATGAACCAGATGTAGTAAAGAAAAATTTTAGAAACCAAATGGTAGATGAAGATTCCAAATCTATTGCGACCCATGGCACAATGACTGATAAAAAGATCAGGCAGTGGGATACACTGAATCCAGAGGATCGGAATAAAATACAAGAAGCAGTAATAAAATCAATGATAAAAAACAAGTATGCCCCTACTGAATTTGTGAATCAAATACCTGAAGAGATAGGTAAAAGGATAAACCAACAGTTGTCATATGCATTGAAAACAGAAAGAGAAGCAAGAGAAAGAGTTCTTGTAAGACTGATGCCTCCTAAATCCAAATTTGAAGAAATATAAGAAGTACTAAAGAAACACTCAAGTAAATTTGTAGCCAAAATAAGGTCTTACAAAGTACTAGAAAGGAAGTTTATAGAATTGGATTCAATGACAGACGAAATGGAGACATCTCCTGGATCTATCGGCAGAGTCAAAAAGTGTTGAGAAGCAATTACTTCTCAAAAACACACCTCACAGAGAGGAGGAGATAGATAATGTAAGTCCTCAACATATTTCTCTGGACAATAAAGAAAGTGATGATGAGCCTATCAACTTAGATACAGGCATGGATGATAATATCCAAGACATCACTCACTATGATTCCGACAATGATCCCAAAAAGAACGATGATGTGATATTTATCACACTTAAGGATCAACAAAGCCATCAAGTACTGAATACATCTGATGACAAGATAGTTGACATTGCTAATGAGAAAATGAAAGACAAATCAATCTTGCATCCACTTGTGCAAGACCCTGCACAAAATATACAAAAGGATGAGGATGTCACTACTGACAAGGCACTAATCGACGAGCAGGACATCAATTTTGACAAAGCCCAAGAAGTAACTCAAAGTAACATGCCTGTCCTAATGAAGGAAATAAACATATTAGAGGGAAATGAGAGATCAAATGAGAAAGAAAGAAGCACACCCAAAGACAAGGGTGATGACGAAGCCAAAGGGACAACAAATACTACTGCAGAGCAAGCTGCAACCGATGATCAGAAGAATGCTTCTACTAATCAAAATAAGGAAAACACTCAAAAGGAAACATGGGACAAGCCTTCAGAGAAAGGCGAAGAAGGAAAGAAGGATGAGATTGAAAATAAAATAGGAGCACATTTTGCAGAGACACCCAAGGTTAATAAAGAGACGTCTTCACATAACCGACAGGTGCCCACAGAGCATAAAACACAAGATGCTTCATCAACAAAACCTTCCCCAAGCAATTCAAAGCGAACAAATGAACTAGCTATGGTAGTTCATACATCTGCATCCCATCAAATCTCAAAGAAGAAGAAAGGAAAGAATTAAAATCCAGTAACTCTGGATGAAATCATTGAGATTTCAGTCTGTGATCCAAGAATATTGGCTCCGACAGCATTGACAAAATATGCAAAGCTTTGTGAGAGAAAGGCCATTCAAGACAAGCTGAAAAGAGCGGCAAAAGAGGCCAAGGTACTGGAAGTAGCAAGAAATATACTTCAAGAAATTATACCAGACAAAAATATTGATCAACAAACTCCAATCATTGATCAACTGGTCACACTCACAGATGCAATAACATCTCAGAATATAGATGTTGAGAAAACAATGGAAGAGAGACTTGAACAAAAGTATGAATTTAAGCTCGCAGAAAAGATAAGTCAGGAAGTTGCACTAAAGAAGGTCAAGCTATTTGAATTGATAAGTACAATTGATCCAATTTTATTAGAAGTTGTTACCTTAATCAAGAAATTGTGCACTTTAGATCAAATCACCAAGGAGTATACCGACAAGATAGAAAAAATAGATGCTGATCTTTAGTCCAGTGTACAAAATCTAGCCACCACCGAAGAAGAACTTTAATTTCACAATCAACAGATCATATAGGCTAGGAAACAAAGACAAGACATTCAGTTTGCAAAGATGAAATATAGAGATGAGGTCAATGAGCTACAAGTTAAGCTCTTACCGACACTTACACTCCTGCAACAAAATATGACACACACAAGTACTCTAATTGCCACCCCTGAAATGTTTGTCCTAGACAACATTTATGATATGCACGCCATATTAGAGTTGCAACACATGGCCGTAGAACACTTGAAAGAACATTGGGAGAAACTAATGGATGATATCAAAGTTACCCATTCTAATGTCTTTGACATATTGTAAGTTACACATTTTTTTCACAATTTTGGCATATTGTAAGTTGTATGTTTTTGTCATCGGTATCAAAGAAAGGGGGAATTTGATATGTACATCACCTCAGTTAAAGGAGGAAATCATATGTACAGTGGAAGAAAGGGAAAAAAATGTACACTCAGAGAATAGATAATATACATGTACATACACATACACTATATTGATGCACACAGTAAGGGGGAGTCATATTATGACAAGGATATAAACATGGTGTAATAATTTCAGTACTATGCATATATCAATTTTTGATACTAATATCAAAGAGGGAGATTGAAGGCATTATATTTTTCCATTAGTATACTTGGAGAAAAACATGATCTGCACCATCGGTTTACTATACACTGACAGACAGGGCACAAGACTATCTGATGCCAAGGTTACCCGACAAACACTGTTAAGTGTTACCCGATGACAAAAAGGTAAACGATACCCAACGAGTAACAACAGTGCTACCTGACAGTACAGCAAAGAGAAGAAACTGAAAGATAGAGGGAACTCGATGATCAGTTCAGTCAAAGAACATCGACAGACTGCAAGTTCAAACCGACAACCAAGAACCGACAGTCAGTTACATCTCGCAAAAATTGGACCTGACTTTCCACGTCAGATAAATCACTGAAGTTGTATTTATAACTTTTTGATTTTATTTTAAATCCATTATGTGTGGAGAAAGCAATGTAATCTTTATTGTTTTAATTCGTTTTACTATTTTAAACATGAAAACTAAAGATCAGGGTCAAGTTGTAAACCTTAGATCTGAGAGTTAACATTGTAAATCATGAATTCTAAGATAGGCCAAATACTTGTATAAATAGGTGCTCAATCCATTGAGAATTTTTTTTTTTAATGAAGATAGTAGCCATGCAGAGCAACTAAAGACCAGACAGATAATTCATGCAACAAAACACAAACAGATTCAAATCAGTTTTTAAGAACAGAACATAGGCTACTGACAAGTAGAGAAAAGGTATTCATCAATCACTCAAGGTGATATTATTATTGTAAAGGATTTAATGGATTTGTAAATAAAAAATAGTAGATTGCATACAGTCAGGTCAACATTTGTACTCATTCTAACAAGTGTAGTACACTAATGATATCCTTTCAAGAAAGGTGGGCTTAACCGTCCTATTGTAAATCTCATAACTGAGTGCACACTCAAATCAGTGTTGCTAAAGCTCTTAACAAAGTAGATCTTAACAGATCTCCACCTTAATACCCTTAATAGGGTAGATCATCAGAAGTGATCAAATTGTAAGCCTTAACCAGCTCCCTTCCATTCTGTAGATAGTGAAGTTTTGTGGGTGCCATCCCCACCGCAGTTTTTACTTCCTAACATGATTTTTGTGTGATACCATATCTTGTGTTATGTGTTTGTCAATTTCATGAATGTTTCTATGAATGATTGAAAACTATTAAAAAATGTGAACAAACAATATATGCATAAGAAAGAATAACAGTAATGGTTGGTAAATCATAATTGAATGATCATTAATGATAAAATGAGTAAAGTGTTAAAAGTTTTAGAGGTACTGATTCACCCCTCCCCTCTCAGTACTACTTCCCATTGATCTTTCAATAGTTTTGGTTAAGAATGATGGCTTGAAATTCTCCTTCAATGAAAGAGACTGAATGAAAAACAACAAAATGTGTGAAAAAATTTTGAACTTATGATTTTGATGTAGAGTATATAAAGGGTAAGAACAATGTTGGAGTTGATACATTGTTTACAAAATCAATTGTATCCTCTCTGTTGAGATATCTATTGATTAGAGGGTTACTATAACAACAAATTATACAATAAATACATTTGCTATCAATATTATTGAGGGAAAATCATGGGATTAAAGGTATAGGTAGAGAATGATCTCATCCTTCACAAGAAAATTATATATTTTGTTCCAAAATCAAGGATAACAAGGAAAGTCTTCAGGTCAAATCATTATACACTATTCGCAAGTCACCTAGAACACTTAAAGAATTACAAGCGAATTAGGGAGATGTTTTCTTGGAAATAGATCAAGTGACATGTCCTCAAACATGAATAAAACAAACTAGAACAAGTATTTCCAACAAAATTTTTGGAGCCCCTACCAATCCTTAAAAATGGAAGAGCATCTCCATAGACTTCATAGCTAACCTTCCAAGAGTTTAGGGAAAGAATTTTATATTTCTTGTAGTTTTTAGAGTCACAATGTATCGTTGTTTCTTTGCTATATATTTGAGTTCAAAGGTGCCACAAGTGGTTGGTTTGTGTTTTTGATAAGTAATCATACTTAATAAGTTACCTAAAAGCATAGAAAGTTAGTGACGAGGACAACAAGCTTCTTAATTTATCTCAACAAAGTATCTTTCAATTGGGAGGAAGTTTTTTGACACCTAACATTAATTATCACCCCAAAATAGATGGGCAAATAGAGATTGTGAATGAGTGGATTGAGAGGTATCTCATAAATTATGTAGCAAGGCAATGACTTATGTCAAATGGCTTTATTTTGGGGAGCATTTCTACAATTCTTCATATCACATTTCAATTGGAATGACTATTTAGAACTTTAAATGGCTACGATGCACTTACTTCAATGTCTTCTTTATTTTTCCATGAAATTTGGTTATGAATTCTTCCTAATTTTACTCACAATATCATCATAAATTTGTTAATGATTTCCTCATGCATTGTCTTGACCTTCAACACACACACACACACACACACACACACACACACACACACACACACGTGCATGTGTGTGTGTGTGCGCGTGCGCATCTTATCATCTTCTTCCATGCAACACACACTTCTCAAAAGAATGGCTCTTCCGCTTAGCTGTGATGGTGACAATTTTCAAAATGCAGACTTCTCACGTTGCATTCTCTCTAATTGCTACCAAGATGGGGTCAACAGGGAAGGATCTACCAATGCAGGGTTTTTTGGAGGACTTGTCCGGTTTGTAGCAAGATGCGTCGATTACGACTATCCACTCAAACCTCCCTACCTCAACCAGTTTGGGGCTTTTGGTGGGTGTGTTGGGTGTTACTCCACCTGTAGGTGATTTGGGGGTTGTTGTGCTTGGCACTAATGGTGAAATGGTTTCTTCTAGAGTGATGCTCACTAGGCATTCTTCTCAAAGACCTAGCACTAGATTTGCTAAGACCGTGAATGAGCGTGTTCATCAAAAGTCTCCCTCTACTGTTGTTGTTGGACAGGGCATTGCTCATTTAGCCAAATTAGTTGTTTTTGTTGTTCCCTCAAAGGATAAATCTTGACCCCTTGTCTGTGCCAAGATATCACCTATGGTGGTGTGTGGTCTATATATGGTGGAAAATATGGATTTGTACCAACGTTGTGGGTTGGTTTGCATATTTGCTAGTTTTTCCTTGTCTTCCAAACCTCCATTGTTGGGTAATGAATTCACGGAGACCCCTGGTCCCTGGTAATATCAAACTTTTCCCTTGTGCAAAGGAGATTTTTATTAATCTTTTTACTTCTAAAGAATGAGATTTGGTGCTTAGCAAGCTATGAGTTTGTGGGACCCACTCTGTCTTGGTCAAACCTTAGACAATTTCTTTTAATCCTCTTACTCAACCACTTAGTGTGTGTCCAATGTGAGTTTGGCTCCCTATCTTCCCCTTCACTTTTAGTAGAACTCTTGTTTTGAGGCCATGGGCAACTCCATTGGCCATTTCATAAAGGTGGATGAGACTATGGCAACTATGGGTCTCTCTACCTTTGCAGATATTTTGGTGGACATCAATATCTCCACACCTCTCCTTGGAGATGTGGTTCGCATGGTGGGGGATAGGCCATGGACTCAAGTGGTGGATTATGAGGGTGTCTCTTTTCACTGTCGCCAATGTTTCTCTACTAGTCACTTGGCAACTAACACTAGTACATTTAACCCCTAAAATCAACCAAAAATTTTGACCATGTATTACATTTGTTTTGCTTGGTCAGACTAGGGAAGGAAAGTTTTGATTTTTTTAATTCCATCACCGTGTTAGTCGTAATTACGACGACCTCTCCTATTCGTCGTAATTACGACTATCATGGGGATATAACTTTAAAAAAAAGACAGATTTATTATCATTGTCTTTTCGTCATTGAGAGCAGAATAGGGCTCCGCATTTTTTTGAGGATGCATTTCTTGGAGGCCACTACAAAAAAAAATCAATCGAAACCAGTTAATCTAAGCTATTGGATCTTTCTTCTCCCACAGGGTTCCTCGCCGTCATTTTCCGTATGTATATCGCTAGGTTACACACAAAGGAGGAGCCAGAGAGGTTGCTCCCACAACACAGCTCCTAGAAATTACTGCATCCCTGGTACTTCCTATAATTTGATGTTGAATGATAGGCGTTGAGATTTTTTAACCTTCTTCAAAAAACATCTTCAATCTTAGGCATTGACAAAAAACATCTTGTATCTTACCCTCACTTTGTTCACAAAAAACACATTGGTTTTAATGAAGATTTTGGGTTTTGAGGTTTCATGAAATGAAGATTTTTAAGACAAATTGATCATGATTTTTTTGGGGATTATTTGCATTGGATTTTTGGGGCATTTGGTGTTTTATTTCATAATTTTCCACTGTCTTTCTTGGCCTAGCCATATACCTCCAAAGAGGAGTTAAAACCCATCATTTTGCAGCCCAATGATTAGGTGAAGTGATAATTTTTTGCGGGTGTCTTTCTAAAAGTTCCTTGACTGCTAGGAGAGTAGATTGAAAGTTCCTTGACTATGGGCGTCTTTCTGAAAGTTCCTTTCCCTTTCATTCTGTGCAGTGGTTTATCGGTTGGAGTTCCCTTTTTGATTGGTGATACTCTGAGAGTGAGAAAAGTGAAGATGTGAGGGTAGTTTTGGAGCCTGATAAGTCTATTTGCAGACTATAACAAAATTGTAGCAGACCTGACCTCTTTTAATTTGTGTTATCAGACCTCTGATATTTCATGTTGGCGTCAATATTAAAGTATTTAACTTATGCTTATGAAAGACCTATGTATGTTGTGCAATGAGGAATCTATTTTAATATGCATGCATTGAGATCCTGAATTATGCAATCTTGTATGTTGAACAATAATCATTCAGATTTGTGACAACAGTATATTATACATTGCATGTTTGGTTGTTGATTTAATTGTCGCAAAATTTCACAAAAAATAGGGGGTGTTATTGCACCTACATGGCTTCTCCACCGGCAGCATGTCTGTCTTCACATTTGAATGCTTGTGTTCATCTCTGACAAAGCATGTCTCTCTTTTCCTTGGAATGCTTTTGTTGATCTTTGATAGAAGCATTTGAAAAGGAAAGGATGGATATGAATGGTGCTCACACAACACAGGGTAAAGGTAATGCTCTCATAACATTGTTTACTGATGTGGAAGTTGACTAGAAAAACAAGAAATTTATGGTTACATTCTAACCAGTCTCAACCACCTACTATACAATTGTGGTTAATCAAATATAAACACTATTATTACAAATAATAATATAATATACCTTTATTATTATTATTTATTACAAGATTTTTATTATGAATCATGTTGAAATATTATTATTTTATTCTAAGAGGCTTGGGATAAATTAAACCTTTGACCAAATATAACTTGAGCCACAACTTCACATGAAATTTATCCTCTGTATTTACCCAAGAATTATGCATGTCAAATTGTGTCCACTCCATAACACTCATATACATTATAATACCATGGGATGAGGTACGTTCCATGCAATTCCTGTAGCTTGATTCATCCTTGTTGCATTTGAAGTAGCCAAATAATATCATCGTCTAGCCAATACAAATAACAAATACCAAGCTCAATTAAACACTCTTCCACATAAGATGTTGAAAGCCAATAAATTTTTATGATGCCAAGTTCCCAAAGTGCTAATTTAATTCAAT